>PVIW01005780.1:0-99564 GCA_004026585.1 Noctilio leporinus | reverse complement strand
GAGAGAGAGAGAGAGAGAGAGAGAGAGAGAGAGAGAGAGAGAGAGAGAAAGAGAGAGAGAGAGAGGGAGGGAGAGAGAGGGAGAGAGAGAGATCAAAATGTTTTATTAATAAGGGTGAGCAGTCAAAGCACAGAGACCCAACTGCTGGATTCACCAGCTATAGCACATCAACCGTACAACTTATAGGACTCCCATTTGTTTCTTAGTAAGATTAAAAATCATTGCAGACCTTCAAGGTACCTTAAGACCCGCTGAAACAGCATCTACAAAATGCCTTGTGTCTATTGTTCAGGGTGGGACAAAAGTAAGTTACAGGTGTTTGAATGGAAAATAATATCAGTATAATAATAAATAATAAAACAAGAATAAACATTTTGTTTCACATACTCACAACTGTAAACCTACTTTTCTTCCACCCTGCTTCTTAATTTTACAGACCAATTGCCTTGGAAAAACAAGGACAAAATCAAAGGCTGCTTCTTTAAAAATGGGGAGATTTAACACATATCAGTGTCAATCCAGAATATTTTTTTTGATGGAGCAATATTTGTTGTAACTTTTACATGAATTACTGGATTATAGTAGAGAATAAATGAGTTATTCTAGTGACTGTGGTAAATGTGAAGAAAAACTCATGCACAATAAGTTTCAATGAGAGCAGTTTTTATTAACTGCCTAGAGCTCCAGAGGGTTATATAACAAGTGCCTGCTCTACTATGTCCCTACTTTGTGGAGCTGGGGGTGGGGCTCATAGTGGATAGAAATACCCCATAGCTTTTCTATATTTCATTCCCTTTCTTTTTTATGGAAGGAGTAATTCATGCTATGATCTCTGTAATGAATAGACAGTTTTCAGTCTGATAGCTTTAGGCAAGCAACCATACATTCTGCTGACTTTATGATGGCTCCTTTCAGTTCATAAAATGAAAAGTCTTTAAATAGTTAAAATATAGTGAATTCTTACTATGTTGCTACTCTTAGTAGATACTTATATATATCATATAATTTTATTAACCAATCACTCAAATAAATTCAATTTTAAAAAGGTAAAAAAAATTTTTTTAAAGACTTCACAAATTGGCTGACTCTGGGGTTAATCAACCTGCTGACGTATTTTGTGTGGTCCACATAAAAAAAAAAAAAAAAAGAAGTACAGATTGGTGGACAAGGAGATGTTAAGAATAATAGAGGAAATGCAGAAGCCAAAGAACTCACATGCATCACACATGGACATGAACTAAGGGGGGCATTGCTGGAGGGAATGGGGGATAGCAGGTGGAGGGGGGCAAATGGGGAAAAATTGGGACAACTATAATAGCAAAATCAATAAAATATATATTTTAAAAAATCTAGCCAAACTTTAAAAACTAAGAGAAGTCATATATTTAAAAAAAGAAAAAAGGCAAAAAGATCTATAGCTTCTCTTTAAAAGTCCCCTATGTGACACTCTATATAAAATAATTAAAATCATTTAAAAACCTCCATTTTTCTACTACATAAAAATGAAGAGTATAATCAAGGAACAAACATCTATTAATGACCCATGGACATGGACAACAGGACTTTGAGAGTAGGGATGGACGGGGCAGAAGAGAGCAGTGGGGAAAAAAATGGGTCAACTGTAAAAGAACAACAATAAAAGAAAAAGTGGAAAAGAAAAAAGAAAGAACAAAAGAAAGAAAAATTTCCTTAGAGTGGAAAATTAAGTGTCTGAGTCATGATTTGAACCCAGGTTTTCCTGACACCAAAACCTGGGTTCTTTACATCATACAATATCATCTCTCGATTTACTCAATGCTTTCATTGAGCTCAATAGTTTGGAAAGTTTGCAGTAAGATACATTCAAATACAGTCTACTTTTCATTTGCTTCTTTTTAAGTTTGTCAAACTCATAATGTTGACTTCTTTTTCTTTTCTTTTTTTATTAACAAACAAATCTGAGGTTCTTAAGTATTTTGCAAATAGGCAACATCACTAGGCAAAAAAAGTATACTGTGAGGCTTTCAAAGCAGGGGTGGGGAGGAAGCATCTTGAAGGGAATCCTATTTATTTAGGTGCATGAATTCTGGAAAAGTCCATGGCTTTTTACTACCTGATTTTTACCATCAGCTCTCAATATCTCCATTGAGCTGTAGAGTCTTAAAGTCTATTGCCTAATTGACACATTCATTTGGGCTTAAAGAAAGACACTTCAAACATTATAGATCCAAAGCAGGTTTTTCCTCCCAAATTTGCTCCTCGATTATTCTTTCCTATCCTAGGAAATGACACAACCATACACCAAAAACTGTGAAGTAATCTTGAGTCTTCTTTCTCCTCACTTTCCAGCTCTAATTCATTAGAAGCCTTATGACTTTATCTTCAAAATATATCCCAAACCTGTCCATTTCTTTCCATCTTCACTGTACCAACATAGTCTCAACCATCATTGTCTATTGCCTGGACCTCAGCTTGCTAATGGTCTCTCTACTTTTCCTCTCTTCCCCTATTACCTATTTTCCATCAGGAGACAAGGGAATTTTCCATCTTTTCCACTCTCGCCTTAGTTTCTTATTCTCCAGCTGCACTTGGCTGCATTTCAGTTATTTGAAAATGCCTTGTATATTCTTTCTGATTGTATTTGCCTTAGCTGTTATCTGGCTATACAGTTAGATTAAAGGCTTATAGTTCCCTCTCTTCATGCTTTGATTCATTTAGGTATGACTATAAACTTAGGGCAATGATTTTTTAAACAAACATATTGTTCATTTGATTCCACACACAAAAAAATATTTGTTATCAGATAGAGAGCTGTGCCACATAGACCCCTTTTAAGAAAGGACTCACTCCCCAGCTGTGAAAAATGTGGTTAGCTGGCCATCTTTTCATGTCAGCTCTATCAGACTCTGCCTCAGCTTTCTAGCTGAGGTCATGCCATGTTGGGGGTTCCCTAGCCAATGAGTTAGCAAGGTGGCAATGTCAGCTCAGGTCATGATTTTCTTCTAAGAACAACCCTCAGCCAATGACTAAATAAAGTAAGGAGGCAGAAACCAGTCATTCATGTCCAACGTGGGAATTCTCTAATGGGAAATCTTTGGTCTAGTGCTCCCTATTGGGCTGAAGAAACTAAATCAGGTCAGCAGTGTGGTTTGATGGTGCTCTTGGGTCCAATCCTGCTTCACCCCTTTTCCGTTCACAGGTGTTACTTTCCAGTAAGTGTTTTTTATTGTTAACTTTATCTCAGAGTCTACTTTATAGATAACCTGCCTGCACCTTCTAACTATGTGATAGTCACATTCTGGACACGAGATTCAGGGGGAGCAAAGAAACAAAGGAAAATTCACCAGGTTTACATTTTAGACAAAAGAGATAGAGTACAAACTTATGTGTAACAAGGAAATATCATACAGAAAGAATGCCTATTAAAAAATGAAAGGCAATGAGATAAGAAATGACTGGGGTCAATTTAGGTTAGTAGATTAGGTGGTTAGGGTGGCATTCCCTGTGTAATGATATTTGAATTGAGAATCTGAATGTCAGAAAAGCACCAGCCCTACAAACATCTGGGATAAAAACATTGAAGAGGAGAGAACAGCTAGTGCTGTGCTAGTGCTAGTGCTGGCCAAGCCTGTGGTCATCTGGAGGTTTGACTGGGGCTAGAGAACCCCCTTCCAGGCTGGTTCACTCACATGGTTCTCTCAGGTTCTATAACACTGAAATCACAAGGTTAGGACAATAAGAAGATTCACTATAGACAGTGATTACTATTACTATTTTATGTCTATAAAATTCAGGGATGGAAATTTAGAAAGAAATCATTGCCAGAATCAAAGCTAAATATTCTTAAGTCTTATTTTATAATTCTAAATGTCCTCAAGAACATTTGGGGCATTATTAGTATCTTCATTTTTAGTTTAGGACTTTTGAGTCTTATTCTTTTCTAGAATCCATCTAAAAACTTAGCAGGAGTAGCATTCCCTTTAGCTCCTGTATTAGAAGAATACTTGGCCAAAGATCAAGGATACTCCCTCCTATATGCCAGGTTCTAAAGTAATTAATTGATACTTTTCATGAACCCAGAAGTGAAAAGTTTAGACCTCTAAGACATAGTCATTCATTAGAAGGTTTTCTATTTGAAGTTCCTTAGCCTTTTACTTTATACTCGATTATGCCTATTAATTGTGACAGAGTTGGTTAGGTCTCTACCAAAAAATGCATGCTCTCATTTTAATGTTATAAAGTTACCACTGGGCAGGGGCTGCCTTGTCACTGCCAGCATCTCCCAGCCCTCTCCCATCTCACACCTTCCATGCATCCTAGTGTGGCTTCCTGACTTGTTCTTCCCAAAGGAATGGGAGCAGAACTGATGGAAGATATGGAGTGGAGATTTTAGAAAGCAGGTGGATTTTGAGTCCTGGAGAGATCTCAGAGAACCGGCGGGATGATGGACCCACAAGATGGAAGAATTTGGCTTCTTAAAGATTATCCACAACTAAGAATGCTCTCACTGGACGCACATGATCAAGAAATAAACTTTTGGTTTGTGAAACCAGTGAAACATGAGTGTTCTTGTTTGTTTGTTTGTTTTTCAGTAATAAGCAATGTCGTTCAGTCATAATGAGTTATTGCCTGCACTAGTTTCTCCACTATTTGCTGATATTTTTTTCTTTAATTTTTCAAGTCTCTGAACAGAACCAGCGATATCCCTGCCCTACCTTCATCTTTGGAGGCACAGACAAAATGGAAAGATGGCAAAATGTCAAAACACAAGATTTGTGGCCCATTCACCGAGATAATCCAGTGTTCCCCTGGTCAACTTCCCTAAACTTCTCTTCTGCCCGCTAAAGTAAAATTAGGTGAATAATGCACATTGTAATTGACTTGGGCTAGCAAAACACAAAAGACTTTGGAGTTCACTTATTTCTGTCACAAATTGTGCTGTGTAACCCTATACAGTTTTCCTAACCTTTCTGGGCCTCAGTTTCCACCATGGGAGGGGAGGAGATCATATTGAAAATCTCAGTTACCCTACAATGAAATTAAAATGAAGATAACTGCAATACTTTGAAAGGAAGTCTAAACAATTGTACAAATGAAGGCCTATCCTGGAAGTATTGAACCAATGACAATTTAACTAAAACAATTTGTGTGGCCAATACTTTCAGGACAGACCTCATATTTTATCCCATTCCCTAAAACTAATTCAGTTGCCCTTGCTAATAGCATATTTTAAGAAAGTCACCATATCTGATACTGCAAGGAAAAAAGTAGTAGACATTAATTAGCTGGTTCTGAGAGTGTATGTGAAAAACAAAAACTGAAACAATAGATAGAGATAACATTATCTAATTTCTCATGTGGTTAATAAAAAGGTGGTGGTGGGCATTCTGTCAAAAAGTATGGCTTACACTTGAGAAGAGAGGTTGATTCTGACCCAGAACTTGAACCACTCTAAACAAGTGTTTATTCCAAGTGGAATGCCTGGGCTGGGACAACTAGCTATTGGGACATGACTTACCCTATACATCCTTTGGCATTTAACTTAGCCCAAAACCATTTATGGGCCTTAGATTCCTTACTAAGTAGGTCAGATTTCAGATAAAATCTTGGAGTGGCTTAAAACTACATAGGCTTCTGTGAATTCTCTAGGCCCACCCAAAATTATGGCATCATCCAGGGTTGCAGATGAAAATATGAATTAAGTACTGTGATTTGGCTCCAGGTGGACTTAGTATTGCCTTTAGACATAGGCAGATGGGGCAAAAGGGACCCCTACCTTGAACTCCCCCACTTTAGAGGATTCCACACATTAGAGGGTTCTGCTCTGGCCTCCCTCTGGTTTTGTTCCTTCCCTCAAAACAAGGGCAGGTGCTACCCAGAGTTGGTATCCTTCAGCCTTTCTGGACTATGTTCTAGATTAAGGAGACCCAAGAATCCCCTACCCAAGTGGTTTTGAACCAGTGTCCAGGCCTGTGAGGGCCTCTTGCTTGGTCTATTGTCCCATGGAGGCTTGTGCTGCCTGTGTGCTCCCAACCTGGACTGATGTGGCCAAAGGGTGGCTGTTTACAGAGCTGTGGAGAGAGGAGTGGTGTCTACACACATGCAGGTGTGGCCCTTACAGTTTAAGAGTCGGGTGGTATAAGGCATTTCAGGCTAGAGGCCAGGTTCTAGCTTGGAACTTTGAAGCAGAAAATTCAAAATTCAAACCTTACCTTTCAGGTTATTTTTGAAGATTTATTTGTCAAGGTAGCAAAAGTGTTTTATCTAACAGACCTGTAGCTTAGTTTTTATTAAACATTTGACATATGATACCTGAATCTTGATTTATATGTTTGTTTTGCACTCTACAAATGTTATGAGTGGGACTGAGGACCAATTCTGCATAATAGTACAAGAGAAAGTTGGATAGTCCATTTGCCCCCACGCATTTATTGAGATCTGTTCACTTGAATTAAGGCTCCTTAACTTTCCTTGGAAAAACTCAGATCAACACAAGACATGTGTGTATGACTCATTTACTGTGAAGCACAGACCTTGTTGATGTTGTATAGTTGGTAGAGTCAAATGCTTTGCTAATGGTGCTCAATAAATAACAGCTGTCACAAGTTTGGTAGCTGATGACTGTGGTTATTTAAACACATTGTCTCTCAAAATAGTAATTCGGTCTAGCAAACTTCCCAGGGGTTCACTTGGCTAAGAAATATTCACATCCTAGTCTTAGTTCTCAAATTCTTACCTATCAACTCAATCTCATACTAGTCAATTCTGAGGCAGTTGTTCAAACAAGTACTACTGGGGAGATCTAGTCAAGGGATTCTTTTTACACTGCTGCTTGAATGCCAAGGTAGGTTTTAATGGAGGTGAAAGTCATCTGGATTATCTCATGAGTATAACTTGTTATCATAGTTTTCACTGAGTGTGGATCTCTTGTGTAATCACTTTGGTTATAACCTACTTAAAATATTGTTAACCTATAAATCAGTGCATACAACATGTCTAAATACGTTAGGGAGTTTTAGGGTGGGCTAAACTGACTGAAAGTTGAGATTCGAAAGGGTTTGTCCTTTCTCTTCTTGATAGTATATTTATTCTAAGGTCTTTTCTCTTTGAATATAGAATTGCATGGATGAAAACAGCCAATAGTATTCAATTCTTGAGTCATCAATCCTTTGCAGTTCTTCTAAATAACTGAAACTTTCCTCAAAGCTCCAGAAAGTTGCTAGTCTTTAGGGTTGGCAAACTCACCTGTCCATGACAGGGGCCAAGCTGAAAGTATTTAAGTTAGTGGGAGAACATTTAAGTCCATATTTCACTTCCAGTCATTGATAGTCACCTAAAAGCAAAGGGAAACAAAGCAAAGCAAAACAAAAACAACTGTGTGGCCAAAACACTGGTTGGCCCAGTCTACATCCTCTACCTTGGGGGTGACCTACATGGTATGATGTAGAATTTTCAGCACATTGAAAATATTCCTTTGACCATAAATGGTTCACTCACATGAATGGAATGGTGTGCAAAATTCCACTATTACAGAGGCAGTCTTTTAGAGTAACTTATCCCTCTCTTTATACATGTCAGAAAAGAATGAAAGATTATGCCTATAAAAATGTAGTATATTTATTGGAAATACAACAAGAAATTTTCCTCCATGAGTGTTTAGGGCCTTGATGTGAAAGAGGGCATACCATTGCTACAAAGGAGGGCAAAAGGAGACCGGGAAACAGAAATAATGTTCTCCTAAAAGAAATGCCCTTGTTTATTCAGCTATGACCTTCAGGTATTCTTTAAGAGACTATCTTATTTGTTTCTCAGACAACATGGTGACTGAAGGATAAGCATTCTTGTTCATACAAAGCAACAACCTTGTCAACGAGCATTTACTGATAAGATGCAACTGAGACTCAAATCTAAATTCTTTTTTTAATTTAATTTTATTGTTGTTGTATTACATCCATCCCACTTCCTTTCTCCCCTTCCCCACCCACCCACTCACCCCATAGTCAATCCCACTTGTTGTCAATGTCCATGGTTCTTCCATGCTAGTTCCTTGACTAAACTACTCCCCTTCTTTGCCTGCTCCTCCCCCCACCCTCCCCTCTACCCACTGAAGGCCTATTCATTGCATTCATGTATCTGGTTCTGTTTTGCTTGTTTATTTGTTTTATTCATTATTGTCCTGTAATGGGTGAGATCATATGGTATTTGTCTTTCACTGACTGGCTTATTTCACTAAGCATAATACTTTCCAGTTCCATCTACGTTGTTGTAAAGGGTAGGAGTTCCTTCTTTCTTTCGGCTGTGTAGTACTCCATTGAGTAAAAGTACCAAAGTTTTTTGATCCAATCATCCACTGATGGGCACTTAGCTGTTTTCAGCACTTGGCTATTGTAAATAGTGCTGCTTTGAACATAGGGGTACATAGGTTCTTATGAATTGGTATTTCAGGATTCTTCAGGTATAATCCTAGTAGTGGAATTGCCAAATATAAATTCTTTTATTCACAATTTTATGTTGTCTTGTCCACCAGCAAATTAGTAGTAGTCTCAGCTCCATGTGGATAATTATAGTTTCAATAAGCCGAGCACCTTATATGTGTGATAAGTGCCTGGGATTCAGAGCCAGGTGTTATGTGGTTAAGTTCAGTTCCATCAATTACTGGTTGTGTAATTTGGGCAAATTACTAACTCCCTTGGATTGTATCTTTTAAGTAGGAATAATAATCTTACTTATCTCATGGTGTTTCTGTAGAGATAATTTGAGAGACTGTCTGTAAATTGCTTAGAACAATTTCTATCACATAATAACTGCTCAGTAATTCTTAGCTAGCATATTTATTATCTCATTAAGTCTTTCCAAAAACACTCATATATAGGTAAGTAAACTGGACCCAGGAAAGGTCAAATATAATAAGAAGAGAGCTAGTTTACTTTATACCAAGGTTCATTCTACACTCAAGGTTGAGAATGCATTTATACAAGGTAGAGATGGCACCTGCCTATCCAATAGCACAAATGTGTAATACTCAGGATTGGCCTGCACATGGGTGGAGAGATGGCATAAGACTCTATGCACACAGAATGAGTCCAGGTTTTGAAAGCCATTGCCAGTCTAAAAGAAATTCTGTGGAAAATGGTCAGGGCTATAAGCATCCACATTGTAAATCTGTCTTCAAAAGATAGCAGGGTTTGGGACAAAGCCTCAGTTAGACACTGACTGAGGGAAATACAGAAGGGAACAGATGGGTGAGGCTGGGAAGGCACTGGCTTTAAGAGATCGTTAGCCAAAGGAAGCAGGCCTCAGGCAAGGTGACCACACTTCCCCTGCTTATTAATGTTTGTCTTAGGTTCAGTGCTAAGCCAATGGAAACAACCACCCAGGTTTACAGCTTGTAAAACATACCTTTCCAATGCTCTTTCTTATGCAGCGAAGATAGTTCCACTTCCTACAGTCTCACTTTCATTTTCCAGATGATGAAGTTGAAATTTTGGAAGATTAAATTAACAATGCAAGGCCATAACTGGTAGGTTGCTGAGACAGTGCTTAAACTTGGAGTCTTTTGATAGCTAAACTCTTGGCTCTTTTCATTACATGAGGCTTTCTCTTGAAGGTCAATTCTGAGCACTAAGTACTAGGAATGGAAAGGAAATGAAAATGTGGGACAGGGTATTTACATAAGTAGTGGATTCCACACTACCCTTTGAATTTGCTAGTTTATAAATCTAATATGGAAGTGGCCCCTCTGAAACTCCAGTATTAGTTTGGTTTGTGAATACATACTAAACCTCAAAATATGCTTCCTTGTAATCAGTTTATACTAATTTAATATGATGTTAAATTGCTTGTAAAAATTAAATATATCTCATGAGCCTGAAATTTGACCAAAGTTTCCCAGGATTTTTTATTGCATGTTCATAAAATTTTACAAGCCCTGCAATTTGTGACTCCTAAGTTTCTCTGCAAAGGACAATGAATTAATTAGAGACAATGACAAGTCTGTTGCTCACAAAGTGCTGTGATTTGGTGTCATTTTAAGAAATTGTAATGCCAGAAAGATCCACAATTCAAATGAGCCAAGTGCAGGCCTTCTATTTGACTGCAGCACTAGTCAAAGCAATGGCAGGTCCAGAGTGAGGAGGAAGAATCTCAGGCTGTATGCTGTATGGAAACAATCAGATTCCTTTCTTCCCTTGAGAGCAGATGCATAATTAAAAAATAGGACATAATTATTGTTCTTTTGTAAGGGAAAGAAATTTCAGCAAGCAAAAAAGCAGCTGGAGGAATTAACCACAGGTGAAGGCAGCTTGCAACTTGGGAGGTAACTTTCTCATGATTTACACTGCGGTATGAATTAGGCACCAGATGAGGAGCATATTGGTGCACAGCATATGTAGTGGCTTATTCGTATAAGAAGCAGCAGGAGGCTATTTTACTCTCTCAAATTATCATAATGTCAGTGAAAGGCAAGAATGATTTTAGCAAAATATGAACTGAATTGTGAACCCCAAACTGAAATGAAGCTTACTAACTTGTGGACCCTCCCAATGGAGAACAAATTTTATTTAAGCATATGTGTCTTTTTAAATAAATTAAAGTCTTCTTACTTTCAGGAGGGATTTGACACAACCTAACTTCAATCGAAAGAGATAGTAAACTAGGGATAAAAAAGCATGACCAGCATGTATGCTATCTATAAGAGACTCACCCCAGAACAAAATATCTATACAGGTTGAAAGTGAAGGGATGGGAAAAAAAATATTCCAAACAAACCTGGAAAGCTGGGGTAGTAATACTTATATCAGACAAAGTAGACTTCAAAACAAAAGCTATAAAAGGTGGCAAAGAAGGTCACTACATAATATCTAAAGAATAATCCAACAGTATGAAAGAACCCTTATAACCATATATACACCCAACATAGAAGCACATAAATATGTAAAGAAAATCTTGGATGACTTCAAGAAAGATATTGACAACAACACAGTCATTGTAGGCAATTTTTAACAATCTACTGTCAACAATGGATAGATCTTTCAAACAAAAATATCAGCCAGGATGTTGTGACACTTAATGACACTTTAGATCAAATGGATTTAACTGATATATACGGAGCTTTTCGCTCCAAAGAAACAACATATACATTCTTTTCAAATGCACATGGAACATTTTCAAAAATAGACCACATGGTATGATACAAAACAAACCTCAACACATTTGAGAAAATTGAAATCATGTCAAACATGTGCTCAGATCACAATGGATTGGAACTAGAAACCAACCTCAAGGAAAAAAACTCAAGAACATTAAAATACATAGAGCTCGAATAATAGGTTATTAAATAATGAATGGGTCAACAATGAAATCAAATGAGAAATCAAGAAGTATCTGGAAACAAATGAAAATGAACACACTACAACCTAAAACCTATGGGGCACAGAGAAAGCAGTACTGAGAAGAAAGTTCATAGCAATATAAGCATATCTAAAGAAGATAGAAAAATCTCAGTGCTTGCTTCAGCAGCACATATACTACAATTGGACCAATACAGAGAATATTAGCATGGCCCCTGTGCAAGGATGACATGCAAATTAGTGAAGCATTCCATATTTAAAAAAAGAAAAGAAAAATCTCAAATAAACAACCTAACCCTACATCTAAAAGAACTGGAAGAACAACAACAAATAAAGCCCAGAGTGAGTAGAAGGAAGAATATAGTCAAGATCAAGGCAGAATTAAATGACACAGAGACTAAAAAATAATTCAAAAGCTCAATAAATCCAGGAGGTAGTTACTTGAAAAGATAAACAAAGTTGAAAAACCTTTAACCAAACTCATTATGACAAAATGAGAGAGGATTCAAATAAATAAAATCAGAAACAAAAAAGAACTAACAACTGATACACACAAATCAAAGGAATGTAAGGAACTAATATAAACAACTACATACCAAGAAACTGGACAACCTGGATGAGATGGACAAACTTCTAAAAACATATAGTCTTCCAAAACTGAATTAAAAAAGAAGCAGAAAGCCCAAATAGACCAAAAATGACTAGCAAAATTGAAACTGTAATGAAAACTCTTGGCACACAAAAGTCTTGGGTCAGATGGCTTCACAGGTGAATTTTACCAAACATTTGAGGAAGAACTAACTTATATCCTTATCAAACTATTCCAACAACTTCAAGAAGAGCGAAGACTCCCAAACTCTTTTTATGAAGCCAGTATCATCCTAAATCCAAAACCAAGTAAAGATAGGACAAAGAAAGAAAACTACAAGCTGATATCTCTGATATACTAAAATCCTCAAAAAAAAATTAATGGCAATCCAGATTCAGAAATACATTAAAAAGATCATACACCATAATCAAGTGGGATTCGCCTTAGGATGGAAGGATGGTATGTAATAATAAATGTAACACATCACATAAATAAAATGAAGATAAAAATCACCTGATCATATCAATAGATGCTGAAAAAGGAAGAGGCAAGGAAGGGGATCAGTTTAGACAAGAACCTAGTATAAAGGAACCATGGACATGGACAACAGGTGGGATTGACTTTGGGGGGAATGGGTGGGTGGGGAGGGGGACAGAGGGGAGCCAAAAGGGGATGGATATAATACAACAACAATAAAATTTTTTTAGAAAGCATTTGGAAGCCCTGGCTGGTTGCACAGTGGATAAGGTGCCTGCCTGTGAACCCAAAGGTCGCAGGTTCAATTCCTAGCCAGGGCAACATAACTAGGTTGCAAGCCAGGTCTCCAGTCAGGTCTGTGGCTGGAGGCAGGTGAAAAGCAACCATACATTGATGTTTCTCTCCTTCTCTGCCTCTATCTCTTTCCCGCTTTCTAAAAATAATATAAAAAAAATAAAATCTTAAAAAAAAAGAAAATTAAATTTAAAAAAAGCATTTGATAAAGTATAGCACCCACTTATGACAAAAATGCTCAGCAAAATGGGAATAGGGGGAGCATACCTCAACATCATAAAAGCCGTATATGAAAAACCTACAGCCAACATTATACTCAAAGGGCAAAAACAAAAAGCTTTTATTTTATTTTATTTTTTTAAAAAGATTTTATTATTTTCAGAGAGAGGGGAAGGAAGAGAGGCAGAAAGGGAGAGAAACATCAGTGTATGGTTGCTTTTCACCTGCTTCCATCTACAGATCTGGTTGGAGACTAAGCTTGCAACCTGGTTATGTTGCCCTGGCTGGGAATTGAACCAGTGACCTTTGGGTGCACAGGCCGGCACCTTATCCACTGTGCCACCAGCAAGGACCAAAAAGCTTTCCTTTTAATATCAGGACTATGACAAGGGTGTCTGCTCTTACCAAACTCTTACTCAATGTAATACTGGAAGTTCAAGCTACTGCAATCAGACAAGAAAAATAAATGAAAGGCATCCAAATTGGAAAGAAGGAAGTAAAACTGTCATTATTCACAGATGACATGGAAACTATAGAAAGCCCTATAGTATCCACCAAAAAATTACTTGACGTAATTAGTGAATTTGGCAAAGTAGTGGTATACAAAGTCAATATTAAAAAATTGGTGGCATTTTTGTACCCCACATTGAACTATCAGAAAGAGAAACTGGAGGAAAATCCCATTTACTACAGCAACAAGAAAAAGTAATTTCCTAGGAATAACTTTAGCCAAAGAGGTAAAAGGCCTGTACTTGGAAAACTACAGAACACTGATGAAAGAAATTAAGGGAGATACAAATAAATGGAAGTATATATCATGTTCATGGATTGGAAGAATTAACATCATTAAAGTGTCTTACTACCCAAAGCAATCTATAGATTTAACACAATTCCTATTACAATACCAATGGCATATTTCACAGATGTAGAACAAACATTATAAAAATTTATGTGGAACCAAAAAAGATCCTGACTAGCCTCAGCAATCTTGAGAAAGAAGACTAAAGTAGAAGGGTTCATAATACCCAATATCAAAGTATACTACAAGGTACTTTAATCAAAACAGTCTGCTACTGCATAAGAACAAACACATAGATCAATGGAACAGAATAAAAGAACCAGAAATAAACCCAAGTCTCTATGGTCAATTAATATTTGACAAAGGGTATATGAGCATACAATGTAGTAAAGATAGCCTCTTCAATAAATGATGTTGGGAAAAATGAACTGGTACATACCCCGCCCCCCCCCCCCAAAAAAAAAGGAAGAAAGAAACTAGACCACCAACTTACACCATATACCAGAATAAATTCAATGTGGATAACTGACTTAAATATAAGTCATGACACTACAAAAGTCCTAGAGGAAAATATAGACAGAAAAATTTTAGATATTCCACATAGCAATATTTTTGCCAATAAATCTCCTAGGGCATGGGAAATAAAGGTAAAAAATAAACAAATGTAACTACATCAAACAAAAAAGTTTCTGCTCAACTAAAGAAATGATCATCAAAATGAAAATGGAACTGACTCAGTGGGAGAACATATTTGCCAATGATTCGTTGAACAAGGGTTTAATCTCCAAAAATATATAAAGAAATAATATGACTCAATGCCAGAAAGACAAATAGTCCAATTAAAAAAACAGGTAAAGGACCTGAATAGAAAGTTCTCCCAGGAGGACATACATAGGGCCCCTAGACATATGAAAAGATGCTCAACATCACTAGCCATCAGAGATATGCTAATTAAAACCACAATGAGATATTACTTCACACCTGTATGAATGGCCATCATTAACAAATCAACAAACAAGTGCTGGCAAGGATGTGGAGAAAAGGGAACCCTAGTGCACTGTTGGTAGGAATGCAGACTGTTGCACCACTATGGAAAACAGCATGGCATTTCTTAAAAAACTAAAAATGGAACTGCCTTTTGGCCCAGCAATTCCACTGCTGGGAATATACCCCAAGAATCCTGAATCAATGACACAAAATAACTTACGCACTTCTATGTTCATAAAATGTTATTTATAATGGCCAAGTGCTGGAAAGTGTGTGTTAATCAGTAAATGAGTGGATCAAAAACTGTGTTACATTAACACAATGGAATTCTACTCAGCAGAAAGAAAGAAGGAAGGAACTCCTACCTACTGTGAGCATGGGTGGAATTGGAGGATATTATGCTAAGTGAAATAAGTCCATCAGTGAAAAACAAATACCATATGATCTCACCTATAAGAGCAATCTAATGAACAAAAAAAACTCACAAACAAAATAGAAACACAGGCATGGAAACATGGAACAGACTGAAAGTGACCAGAAGGGTGGGAGAAGGAGAATAGTGGTAGAAAGAATGTGAAGGGACTAGGGAAAGAACATGCATAAATGATCCATGAGCATAAACAACAGTGTGGGAACTAACTGTGGTAGGCAGCGAGCAGTGGTGGGATGAATGAGGAAGGCAAAGGGGGAAAAATTGGGACAACTGTAACAGAATAATAATAAAAAATGAATAAATAAATAGAAAGTAAACCAGGATACAAGGCAAAATAAAACTTTAAGGTGAGTATATGAAACAAATTAATAAACCTATCCAGAAGAATTATAAATCCTCTAATATTTTTGAACGAATAAATAAAGGATCTGAATAACAATATCTAAATATTTTTTGAATTGAAATCTACAAAACCAATATTTTTTCAATCTGTCATAATTTAGTAATCATCAACTTTTGCCCGTTGAAGGGCCTTTCATGTTTTATTTGAAGGTTTTAGTTTATTTATGCTTTGTAATGCCAATTAGTGCTCACAAAATTTGTGTTTTTTGCTTCTCTGACATATTGCTAGACTACATTTCCCAGAGTGTCTAGGAAGACTGAGGTGAGTAGTTTTTGACAATTGAATGTAAACAGGAATATTGTTTGCTACCTCTGAAATAAGGTATTTAAGAGCAGCTGTATCTTCTCTAAGCATTGTCTTCTTGCCCATCCACCAGCTGAATGCTCAAGGCAGTCAGTACCTAGTGGCTCTCAAGCAGTGGGTCACAAAATGGGGTCCCTGGACCAGCTGCTGCACACCACCTGAGAAGCTATCAGAATGCAGACACTTGACCCCCACCCCAGACCTGCTAAACAGGTGGGGCCCAGTGATCTGTGAATTAACAAGCCCTCCAGGTGATTCTGATGCACACTAGAGTTTGAGAACCATTTTCAGGACAACAGCAGGGCTATGGGCTGAAAGAATCCTGGGTCCCTGGATGACTGCATGGGGCAGCAATTCCTTTCCTGTTTCCCTGCTCACCTCATTGGACTGTAATGTAAGGCAAATTTTGCAGTTCATTAATCCCCTGAGACTTTCAGGTTGCTTTCTTTAGCAGCTAGTTTATCTTAACTAATACCACTTACTTTTCCTTTTTTATATTATTTCTCCTGATAAATGTGACCATGTTCTGCTTTTGTTCTACTCACTACAAGTCCTATGTAGAATAATAAAGAAGGGATAAATCAAGTAGCTGCTTGCTTTCCCCCAGGTTTTGCTATTTTATCACATCTCAAATATTCATACACTGTTTGCTCCCTCTGCCTAGACTGTTACCTACTGTTCACTGAGCAAACTGCTCATCACCTTTAAGCATCTTCACATCTATGAAATCTTCTTGAACACTTCATATAATATGAGAGCTACCTTTTCACTTATTCTTATAAAATTTCTTGTCCTATAACAACCTGAGGTTCTTCCATATGAGACAATTTTCTCTAATACTTAAATTTTGTCATAAGCCATTCTTTATCATATACTGCATTTTTCTGGTAAGATTTCTTTCTTAGCAGGGGTAGGGTTTTTTTTCCAACTCGAACCATGTATTTACACTGAATTTGTATTTTAGTTCTGAACAATTGGAGTTCTTCCCCAAAAATTTTCTAAGTGGGCTCATTAGAACATTTTTAATTGGTTTCAACATTGTGAAGTCATGGCCCTGGAGTTTGCTGGCATGTTGGTGGTTGCATGGGATGTCTGTCTATTACAGGAGAGAAAGGGGCAAACACTCTAAGACAATAGTGTCTGTTCTGTAAATATCTGGCCCCTGGATCCAGTCATTTCATAAGTTTGGATCAACATCTCTGTGGTTTGGATATATAGTTCAATATTTTTTTTTCTTTTGCTTTAGATAGTTTGACTTGAGTTTCTACCACTGGCTTTCGAAAGCTTTCAGCTGCTATGATATGCAATCAATTAGTTCATTTATGAGGGATTACAATAGGCTTTGAGTTAGAGAAGGGTGAAGAAATATCTAGAAAAGTAGGAAGAAATGAAGAAATTATTTATGTGCAAAATGTGCACATAATTATGTGTAGAAAAATGTCAGATGAATGAAGAAAGGTATCTCAGTTAAGATAGGACAATGTTCCCAGACTTGATCTTTTATTTAATAGCTTCATTATTTCTGCCTGTTTTTTCACACATCTATGGTATTGTTTCTCTAAACTTAAAAAAATATGTATTAGCCTCATTACTAAACAGTAATGTCCACAAAGTCATGGGATGATTTGCTAATTAAAAAGTCATTTTTGGACCTCCTAATGTTTGCTACAAATGATATGAATGTCACACCTTGGGAAATACTGAGATAGAAGACCAAGTCTGCTACTGGCTGGGAGAGAAGCATAAGGTGAGTTAAGGAGAGAGGGAATCAACTTCTGAGGGAGACCCCTGACCCATGAAGATGCCCTGGTGCCCTGGTTGAAATGAACCTTCCCAGGCAGCTTGTGCTAGCTAAGAGAAGTCCAGCTAATGTCTTAAAGACAGGAGCCCCAAGCGCCTTTCTTCAAAGGTATTTATTGGTTGGTGGTGCAAGTACATTTTGTTGTGAAGGAAGAACTTTTTATAGAACAGGAGTTACTATGCTTCTACAACAATGGAAGGAATGCAGAAGTCTTGCCTCAGGACATGGTCAGCTAGACAAGGAGGCACCAAGGACCCTAGGTGGCTCATTAAAAATAGGGAGGGTAAGGAAGATTTAACATCTACTGTGATTACAAAAACAAGTTAAGGAAGTTTGTTGGCTTCAAAGGAAGTATAGAAAATTCTCATGGCCAGATCCCACCAGGGGTCCTCTGATCACAGCATAGGGGTTTGTATGCACCCAGCCTTATGTGTTTTCTGGTCAGGTCTTACAGACTTGGAGCCCTTGCAGGACTCCACACCCTGCCCCCAACTGGGAGGACCCTGACAAACTTCCTCATTTTATGTCTATGAATGTCCCAGCTTGAGAGCAGCTTTGCTGCCTTTGGTAATAGCTAAAGTATGTAACTCTCATTATATATGTACTTGTATACAGATTTAATGTGTCCACTATATGGTTATACCAGGTGGTAAAACATTAAAATATTTCCGTGCAAACTAGAAAATAGTCATTTCTCTGAGTCCCCATAATGCTCCAATACACTGGGTACCTTGGCCTCACCTCATGAGTCTCTGGTTAACCCATTCTCCAGCGAGGAAAAGGGACATGCCAGTATAGCAGGCAGTTTCCATTGTGATTGGCTAGTGCCCTTGATGACTGGTTGTGCAGTAATCTGGAAACTGTGGGTATATGCCTTTCTTAGTGCATGGGTCACAGTGTGTTGCACTTATTGTTTTATTTGATTGTCAGTCATCTAAGGATAAGAACTATATTTGTCATTTCTCTAGTATATAATCAGAGTGAAGTCTTCAAGTTGGAAAGAGGTGAAGAGATCAAGACCTAGAACATACATTTCTAACTGACCCCTATTGACTGTACTAGAGGAAGGCATTTATCATTGGAGAGGAGGCAGTCCAGTGCAGTGTTAGAGCCTGGATTCTTAACTTAATCTGCTTGACTTCCAAATTTAGTTCTGTGTCCCATACAAACTGAGTGTTCTTGAGTAAATTATTTAATCTCTCTGTGTCTTAGTTTCCTCATTTGTTGAATAGGAATAGTAACAGGATCTACCACATAATGATCATATGATTAAATGACAATACATATAAAGCATTTAAAATGGTGCCTGGCATATAGTAAACAATCAATATATGTTAGCTATAACTAGCACTGTTACTTTATGCAGATGTAAGAACAGTTCCAGGTGGCAGTCACTCTGTTACTCTAAAGCAGTGTTATATACACAATCATACTGTTTCCCACTTGTAAATAGGCATTTCACATAAAAATTGTCTGTTGAGAAATACTGAATTAACCAAGATTAAATAAAGTTTGCTGCTGGCTACATAAATATGCTGATGCATTATATAAAACTCCAAAAGGGTTTTTTAAATCAGTTGAAAAAACAGATTTTACTATCAATTTTTGTTGTTGTTGTTGAGAATAGTTTTATGGAAATAACACTGAAAATTTTGACCCCACTCCTTATGTAAAAATTCCTGACTCTTTTCATTGGACTAGATCATATAAAACTATAATATGCTTTAAAAAATGTGCTCAATTCTAAGTGGTCTAGATGCAAAACAGGCTCTTTCCTCTAGATTCATCTTATTATTTGGATGATGAGCAGAAGTAAGAAAAAAACCAATCCTAGTTAAAGACTCTAAAGTAAGAGTACCTTTCTCCCTTAAGCTTAGAGTAGCTCGCTTAAGCCTTCTACCTCCTGCTCTAACTCAACCCTAATCCTTCTCATAGCAGAGGTTTCCTACCACATTGTAGTTAACCCCAGTCCCATCTTACCTATCAATGGATTTTAGTTTCAGTAGACCTTTTGAAGAAAGACTGTTACAAGCAGGGATGGTCACATACTCACAAGAAACTTGACCCTCTTGGCTCATGGCACCAAAAACTTCACCTAACTAACTCTGGAAAGCAATGGTGTGCTTGATGTTGATCCAATAAATTAGTACCCTTCTGATATTTGAAATCAGCAGGACAGCTGAAGGCTCAAGTATGCCCCCAAACCTAGAGTAGGGTCTGGCACCATTAGCATTTGATGTATGTTTGTTGAATTAATGAAAAGATTAGAGGTGAAGATTAATGATGAATGTTTAGATAAGATATGGGAAAGAAATACTGCATTTTTATTAGTGCTCATAATACAGCTGACATTCCAAAAATTCTATCAATATTAAAATCATAAATTTAAGGTTCCTTAATCAAATGCAATAACGTTTTTACTTCAGCTTAGAGTGGAATTTTAACCATGTTGGGTTTTCTGCCTTTCATCTATCTAGAAGTAGTTTCACATGAAGATTTGACTTCTTCATTTATATGTGTACATGTATGTCCTCCTTTGGCTATGAGATTTCATTGTGTTGACTTATTGGCATCATTTTTCTTCCTTCAGTAAATTCATGTCTCATTTCTCTCATTTGTTTATCCCTGAAGTTAATTTTATTGGCAGTTATTTTGTCTTCTCATTCAATAATATATATTTTTTCATGGCCTGGGAATTCTGCATTATGCCCACAGTGTTCCCTGAAGGCAGGGTACCAACTGTGCAGAGCAAAGAGCATCTCTCGACTACAATTGGCAGCTTGCTTGATAAGGTATTCCTGAGTAAGCCCTTCCCTACCAGTACTGTGAAGTCATCACCCTATTATCTGATATGGGACATCCCAGAAGAGAAGTCTGAGAGTCCTGACCTGGGCTTCTTTTACTATAGTCTTACTTTTAGACTTTGGAATCTTATTTTTAGTAACCAGATTTGGGTTACTTTACTGTTACTGATTTTGATTAGAAAATAGAAAGCCTTTTCAATACCCAATTTCAGTTTTCTTTGTAATTCTGAAAAATAGTCCTCATTTATACCCTCGAATATGTGTCTTGACATTTCATCCTGTGCTCCTTCAGAAATGGATATTAATTTTAGTCAGATTGTTGTATGACTTTCCAGATCTATCTTATTTTATATTTTTGCTTCTTGTCCTATATATTTTCCTGGAATCTGCCCATTATTTCACTGATAAGACTTATAGGAATGCCTACACTTTTTGCCACTGCTATCAACCTGAATAATTCTAAAAGCCAACAGAACCCATACTTGCTATTCCTCTTTTCAACTTGTTGAGGATATATACTCATTTCCTTTGAGAGTTCATTTTTTGTACTCTTTGTTGTTGTTGTTGTTGTGTGGGGTGTTTTCTTATTGTGATTTCAATACTTATAATTTCATGTATCAAGGATGCTGGATTTGGGCTGAAGTTCCAAGAACAACATAGAAGTGGGTCAGGATTGACCTGTGGGTTAAAGATTGGGGAGAAAAGTAAGATCTAAAAGACAAAATTGAGTGAGAAGCCAGAATCAAGATCCAAGGACAAAATCCAAACAAAGCCGCAGGGTGACGATAGAGATCAGCGGACCTGGTACAAAACACTGAACCAGAAAGCAAAGTGGCTTTGGAATGGAGGGAAGAGGCTGAGTTTTACATCTCTGAGATACTGCAGGGAGTTACTAAAGGTACTAGACAATTTAGACAAAGACAGATAAGAAATCCTGCCTCAACCTATTGTTTAAGTTTAGGCTGAAAAGAATGGCAATGAGGGCGTATTGCTTCTGGCAAAAGTCCTTTCTAAGACAACATTTGTAGTTTAGGTTGGCTGCCAGCATCGCCTTAATCCTATTCATCACAGATAAGAATATGCTCAATTCCATTTGTCTTGGCAGTTACTGAGTTTGCTTCTCTCTTGGATGATTCTACACATATTTTAAGGGAAAGATGTTTTAGGAGCTTTGATTCACTCCACAATTTTTTAAATCAATTCCCAAATTTTATTTAAAGATGTGTATCTTTGTAATACACAAAAGAAATACGAATACAAAATAAATTCCAATTGTTGTGCATAATATTTCACAAATATACTTCCCCCACACCACTCCCAGGACAGACTGGAATTAATTTTAGAATCTAGCATTCATGTATGTAGACTATTTGCATAAAATGGTGAACAGCAAAGTTTCAGTAGCCCAAACTTATGTGATATGGAAATGTGCCCAGGAGGAAATAGAATGAAATTCTTTGAGCTTTTCAAAGCCCTAACATGATAATCTCTTTGAGAGATGACTGGAAACTTTGGTATTAAGTTTCTAATATGGGAACCATCCCAAAACTAGCCATTTAAATGAAGCATGTATTTTCTGGGAATTTTAGAAAAGCTAATGTGTTAAGATAGATATTAAGATGACAGTCAAGGGAACTTTCAACAGAAATGTGCTTTACTGGGCTAAAATCTTGCTGTCTAGCCTGGCCCTGAATCAGTGGAGACAACCTCAGGGACTTGTAAGAAACACAAACAGAACATTGAACCACATCATCGCTTGGATTTCAGAAACGAGTCTTCCAAAGTTAGTGCATGTTTTTCATTCCACAGTGCCCCACTTACATTCTATTTTACATTGAATTTAGAACAAATACATAAGCAGAGTTGGTGCATAACATGTGATGGGTAGCTGCTGCACACAGAAAAACAAGTCACAAGCTATTGGGAGGTTAGATTAGGACTTTTATAGTTAATATACATCAACTGTTTTTTCCAAGCAAGGAGGAAGGCTTTCTGCATTTCATGTATGAATTTTCCTTTTAAAACTTGGTCTCACTTGGGGACTGTTTTCCTTAGCACTTATTCATCCATCCATCCAGCCATCCATCTATCCATTCATCCATCTGTTATCTTTTAAGTACTTAGTATATGCCAGTCTTTATATAAGTGTCTGGAAATATAATGAAGGATATGAATAAAATAGACAAACTCTGTTCTTGACCTTGTTTTGTAAAATCTGCCTTCATTTCCCCAGACTCTCAGCTTCCTAATTCAGCAATTTCACTGAACTCTGCCTAGATTCCCTCTCCCTGCACACAGGCTGCAAACTCTCCCAAGGCCAAAAACTGGGAAATCATAGGACCCACCCGTGTCTTCCTTCTATCTCTATCATTATCTTTTATAGCCTGATATCTATTATCTCAAAAACCATATGTAATATAATTTGTCCATTATGTTTTTATCAGAGTGGTAAAACTGTATCTTGTTTATTCATCTTGGATCAAAGCAGGTATCTTATATTAAGTTTTGAGAGTTCTTTCTATATTCTGGACACAAGTCCTTTGTTAAAAATGTGTGATTTTAAAATATTTTCTCCCATATTATAGGTTGTCTTTTTATTCTCTTAATGGTGTCTTTGGTGGAGAAACTTTTTAAATTTTGATGTTCAATTTTGTGTGATATCCCAGGTCACAAGTTTTCTCCTATGCAATTATTCCCATTTAAACTGTTGTTCCATTAATTCTCTTTCAATTGTGTATGTAGAGAAAGCTTATTTTTGTTGCTAAATTGTGTGATATCTATCTCAAACCAGACATCCATCTGGGCTACATCCTTGGGGATTTTGACACACCTGTAATTATTCTGAGTCTCCACTGGATGTCAATACTGCTCAAGGAAAAGCAGTTCAGACAGCATATTAACTGCACAAAAAGCAAACCATGCTTTTACAAAGTGTGACAGTGGGGTAATTAGAAAGGAGGCTAGAAGAAGTGACACACACAAAGAGGAATACCTCTCCTGCAGCTGTAATAAATGTCAAGCTGAGTGTCAGGATACAGTGCTGAAATTTGTGGCAGTATTTGAACCTGAAAGACTGAGCTCTATTTTCCACTCTGGCTCATTGGTGGCTGACTAAGGCAAAAATAAAACCACATTTTTGCTTGAATTATTTGCTTAATTCTCTCAAGGCATTTCATTGAACTAAAATTAGAGATCCATTCTTTATTTCATTTCTTTTGTTCACTTTCCAAATATATACAATTTTCAGCAATGATCAGGTAAGACATTACCTAGGTCATTTTGGTCCATCTATAAGAATATCACTAAGTTCAGGAATATGAAACAAGACCTGAAGAGTCAAATGACCTTTGATCATACTTCTGAGCAGGTTTTAATTCCATTTCAGCCTTGAAATGGCTCAGTCATTTCAAGGACTGAAACAGAGAAGCAAAACTGGACTTATCTTGCTTTTCCCTTAGAATAATCTGCCACATCAAAATTGCAATTTGATGCTTAAACACTTAAATATTGAATTCTAGATATTTTTTAGTGCTATTATTGTGAAGAAGGTAATTATATTTCTTATTGTGATATTTTTAATAAACTCTTATTTTTTCTTTAAGATGAACAATTTAAAAATTTGAAAACTCATGTGGCTGTAAAGTATAGCTATAGCATAGGGAATGTGGTTAATAATATTGTAATACTGAAACAGCCTAAGTGCCCATCAGTGGATGACTAGATTACATTTACACAATGGAATACTACACAGCCAAAAGAAAGGAGGAACTCCTATCCTTGGCAACAACAGGGATGGAACTGGAAAGTATTATACTTAGTGAAATTAGCCAGTCAGTGAAAGACAAATGCCATATGATCTCACCTATTACAGGACAATAATGAACAAAACAAACATACAAGCAAAACAGAACCAGATACATGAATACAATGAATAGACCTTCAGTGGGCAAGAGGAGGGGGGAGGAGAAGGCAAAGAAGGGGAGCAGTTTAGTCAAGGAAATAGCATGAAAGAACCATGGACATGGACAAATAGGATTGACTTTTGTAGGGGAGTGGGTGGGTGGGGAAGGGGACAGAGGGGACGAAAAAGGGGATTGATGTAATACAAAAATAATAAAATTAAAATAAAATATATTGTAATACTATTGTATGGTGTCAAATGGGTACTGGGCTTATCATGGTGATCACTTTGTAAGTTATATGTATATATATCTCCCTCTCTGCCTCTCTCCCTTTCTCTCTCTCTGAAAAAAAATAAATAAAATCTTTTATATATATATATATATATACATATATATATATGTATATATATATATAATTTAGCAGCAAGTCTGTCATTTGACAGAACATAAAAGTGAGCTTATACCTATCATCTGACTAGCATCATATTACTATGACTAGCAATAATAAACATATTGAATAAACACTGTATCTAAAGCAGACAAAATTTTTGAGTGAACAACTTTTAAATGTTTTAACATTTGAAAAAAGATAACCAAAATAAAGTGTAAGATAAGGGGATAATCTGATTTAAGTGGAATTGCTCTTAAAATTAAGGCACCACTTTAATAAGTGTGTATTCAGGTATTGGTGATAGAGTAAAAGTAAGATTTTTAGCTCTTTCTAGGGACTGAGCTTCATGTTATGACTTATTTCTCATGGAAACTTAACTTCCCAATGTAGCTAAATATCCAACAAACATTTGAATTGTCTTAAGTGTTCTATAAATGTGTGCCATTGATGTATCATGGCTCTTATATCAGTTATATATAGTTGCTAGTTTAGCTGCATTCAGTTTCAATATTTTTTATATGGTGACAAGATTTTGTCCTAGCATGAATAGTTTTTGGCCTATTTTCCAGTGACCAACAGTCACATTGTTATAATCATATACATGCTTTGGCAACTGGCTCAAAGCTTTACACTATTATTCATTCCCTGGGTTAAGGAGACTTGTAAGAAATATAAAAACAATACTTCTATTTATCATATTTGCTCATGACAAATGAAAGACCTAAATTTTCTACTTGTAACTCATGGGTTGGCTTTTCTTATAGGCTGCTGGCATAAGATACAGAAAATTATGAAGGTGTAAATCATATTTCTACATGGCTGAAATCTTTGTTCTAGACATAGTAGGGGCACAAAACTAAAAAATATTAGATTGATTTTCTATAAGTTCAGAGCCATGGCTTTCAAGCCCTTTTTCTAATGCCAATTTATATCACTAGTGTGGGTTTTTTTCTGTTTTGACATGATCTTTTGTTGTTATGATCCCATCTATCAAATGTCCCATTTAAGCTATTCTCTGGTTTGCTTTTATTAGATGAGAGGAATTCTAAATCTGGAAGACTATTTAAAATCCTTTGGATAGCCACTTTAATGCTCAAGGGTGAAAATACAACCATTCTACAAAAATGGAATACCAGAATCATTGCACTGGACTAAAAACAAAACAATTAAAAGAGATTCTTAAATAGCAATCATTGGTTCCAGTGTGTCAAATTAAATCTATGCCTCAAAAGACCATAATTTTTCCGTTTTAAAATGAGTTAAGCCAAGTTTTAACTTGTGTGGTATAATAAATCTTTTGCTGTGTGTTGCATTTGTTTGGATAATAAAAAATCGTTGGATTTTGGTAGTTTATAATAAAAAATTTTCCTTGTGAGGAAATGAATGGTGAGGAGAGAACCTATCACTCAATAAAAAGAATGAAATGAATTTAAAAGGAAAATAAATAACTTGAGAACAGACATTTTCTGAAGTATTAGTTACCACTCAAGATTAATTTTAACTTGTTTAGTGATGGTGTTTTCTTAAATGACTCAAAACGCTAACTGAAGAACAGTTTTCACCATCAGAATCTTTTGAGTAGAAGGTATAAAGACAAATGTTTCATTTTTTAGTTTTATTAGTCTTAATAAAATTAAGAAGTCTTATAATTTAGGAATCCATAGTTTTAGGCTTCAGAAGTCACTTAACATAAGAGCAGAGACACTATACTATACTATTTTTAGTGTAACATGGGCCATGATAGGTGTTCAATAAATGAGTCATGTTTATCAAGTGAATAAAATTGTGGACTCACTGTACTAATATGTAATACAATCAGGGCATCTCTTAGGGTGGCTGAGTAGGTTTGGAAGCAAATTCTGGAAATGAAGCAGTGATAAAAGGGCCAGATGTAGAGTCTGCAGCATCTTTATTCCCAAACTAGTAATTTATGTTGAAGGAAAGATTACAGGCCCACAATTATTGGTGCCTGTTCCCAAAATCCAAAACTCTCAAAAAACTGAGGATTTTTCTTAATTCATTTGAAGGTAAAACCAGACCTAAGCTGACAGAGTTTATTTATGTTGTTTCCACTTAGTGTAAATACTCACATCTTTTGCTGTAGAAGCACTGCTGTGTTTGATTATAGCATCCTCTGTTAGCCCCTAGTAGAAGGCTATATAATAGAGCAGAGCACTTGGTATGCACTTTAATACTGTCCTTAAAACACACACAGCTCTAAGTTTGTTTTTATAAGATTTTATTTATTATTTTTAGAGAGAGGGGAAGGGAGGAAGATAGAGAGGAAGAGAAACATCAATGTATGGTTGTTTTCTCCTGTCTCCAGCTGGGAACCTGGCTGGAGACCTGGCTTGCAACCTAGTTATGTGCTCTGGCTGGGAATCAAACCAGCGACCTTGGGGTTCGCAGGCTGTTGCCTATCCACTGAGTCACCAGCCAGGGCTACTTCTGAGTTTTTAAACATTTCACCCCAAGGTATAGTACAAGGGCTTGCAACTGCGTACAGCTTGTTGGCTTGAACTTCTTGTTTCTTCTTCACTCTGTGGAGTTTTGAAGGTCCAGAGAAAACACTAGTCCTATCTAGCTACCCTGATGACATCTCTCTCTCTCTTTCCCTCCTCTACCCTTCTTTCTTTACGTATTTCCTCTGTCACTATCTTTCTTTCTAATCATCTAATGCTCACTGTCATCCTCTGTCTGCCTGACTGTGGTTCTATCTGCCTTTTCCCCATACTGAGAACATATGAGAGAAGATGGGAATGGAGAAAAATGGGCGTTCTTCATCTTGTAGTAAGAGTTAAAATATTACTAAAATCATTATCTGTGCCATTTTTAGCCTTATAAAAAAAGTCAAGTCTTCTTATAGCAGGTGATAACAATTCTTAAACTTCACTTTGAGAACTATTTGAACTATAGATGTTGTATAAATGAGATGTAACTCATTCAGGACTTTGAATTTCCTGGGAGATTTTGACTAAATTTCAGGGTGCTAACCAATCACTTTAAATGAAATGAAATCTGCTTGTCTATTGACCCTGCAATACATTTCCCCAAATTACCCAGGGTTGAGTTATTTAGAGTGTTGTTAAGGAAGGTTCTGAAAGTTTCATTTTAGAGAGGTTCCCATGGGAAATTTTCTCATCAAAATTCTTGTTCTGACATTCTGGTTCATGACTATTTACCCATTAAGAAAACAAACAAACAAATAAATGGCAACTCAGAGGTCTATAGAAAGGGAATAAATGTTTCTTTTCTAATGTTTCTGAGTGTTTAGTTGTAAGTTGAATTATGAAATTTGTTAAGAAAGTTGTTTGGCCTTGCTAAGTGTATTTTCAGCAAGTAGCTAAAAGGTGAGTTTAAAACCAGTTAGGGCATGGCAGATGCCCTGTACTCAGCTCCTTACTTGGCATCCCTAGAGAGGAAGGTGAATCCCAGCTTTTTGCCTTAAAGGAATCATGAGAAGCATGATTTTGGAAGCCAAGAGTCTTGATGTTCCATGCTCTGGTTCAGGCTATTTCACTGCCTTCCCCTGTCTTTCACTCATGATCCACTTACCAAGGGTTCACATAACCCTGATGGTTGCAGAAACCCTAGACCATGGGTCACACACACAAAAACATACAGACCCCAAGCAAGAGATGTAAGTGAGTGAAGTGGGCCTGTGGGGTCATGGTGTACAGGCAGCACTGTCCATGCAAAAGCAGAGGTTTCTACTGAGCTCTCCGCTAGACACAAACAGGTCCTGTGTTGCTAGATTCTACTTATTTATTTATTTATTTATTTATTTATTTTCAAAGGAAATACACAACCTAGGCAGGTTTTAAGATACAATTTTATAATTTTTAAATACCTGTTGCCATAATTCAAGTTTCTTGGGAAACAAAAACATCGTGGCAGGCTGGATCTGGCCTGGAAGCTGCCTGCTGGGTCTTCTGTCCCCAATGAAACAAAACCAGGAAAAGGCATCTTAACATTTCACCTATGTCCTCAGTGACTTATCCTTTTATTTTATTAAGAGTCACAGCAAAACCTAGAAATTATTCTAATACTAAATGCAGAATATATACAAGAGCTATAGCACCATGGTCTTGACCAATCTGGATCATAAGAGATCATCTGCACACTCAAGAGGAAAGAGATGTTGATCAATTCATGCAGTTTGGTGCTCTCCGGCTGTGATCTTGCTGCAGATTATATTAACATGGACCCTGTAACACATACTCTGCTTTAATGAGCAGGTGGGACCACCGTGATGAACTAACAACCATAAGGAACCCCTCCAGACAAGACCACCCAAAGAGAAGCTGAATTAAAGTCTCCATAATACAAACTATTCCTGGTGGGAAACATGCTTAAGAACCAACTGAAGTTTACAATGATTTCAGAGCCACTTGGTCCCTGTCTGAAAATAAAACAATTTCATTCCAAGTGACTTTCTATAGCTTGTGACCGTAACAGAAACATTTATTTAGGACCTGGATACAGGGATTTGGGAATTTGACTACTATTAACCCACAGTGAATTGAATCGCCTGAGTTGTATGGTTGTGTCTCTGGCTTACCCAGATTTTATAGACATAAACTGTATCTACATGAAACAAACTAAAGGATGTATTGTTTTTATTTTACTGAATGATGACTGAGTTTTTTTGCTTAATGTTAGAATGGAAAGATAATTCTGACAATACCTTCCATCAGACCCATCAAATCTAAGAGGGAAGAGAAACATAAGCAACAAACGAATTATAACACATTTAAGTGTTACTGTACTGTTGTGTGCTGTTCCATCAGCAACTTCTGCAGCTTTTATTCCAGTGTATCTGGAATCAATCCATATTTGTCCATTGCCAATGTCCTTGTCTAAGACTCTATTTATCTCTTCTTAACTTTTGCCACAACCTCCTATCTGCTCCTCAAGCTTCCCTTCCTGCCACTGCCATCCCAATTCAATTTCATAGCAACAAGAGCAATTTTAAAAGAATAATAAAGCCCTCTGGGTATGGTTATTGCCTATCTCTCCAGCCTCATCCCCCAGCACTGCCCCTCCCAGGCTGTCTGTCAGTTCTTACAAAGAGCTAAATACTTTCCTCACTCAGAAACCTGATGTTTCCTCTGCCAAGTAACCCTTCCTCATCTCAAATGTCCTCTCCTTAGGAAGGTGTTACTTGCCCTAAGTTCTCCACTGTAAACTTCGTGTCTTTTGCTTTTAACCTTTATTATAATGTACATGTATTTTTGTCTGTTTTCTGGTTTTTTTGTCTGTTTCCTCCACTAGATTTCATGAAATCATTACCTTTGTCTATTTTAGCCACTGTTTATTTTCAGCCTCTAGCAGAGCACTTAGGGTTCACAGTCAGCCCATAATAAATACTTATTCTAAGAATGAAAGAACCACAAGGCCCCATTGGACAAGTATCAGAAGCAATTTATTTCATTGAGATTAGAGAAAGGAAAATGTTGGTTGGTCATTGTATTAGTTTCCATAAAAAAGATACCATTAACTGGATGGCTTAAAAAAAAAAAAAATGTATCCTTTCACTGTTCTAGAGGCTGGAAGTCTGAAATCAAAGTGTCTGCAGGGTTAGTTCTTTCCTGGGAACTCAAAAGAAAATTTGTTTCAAGTTTCTCTTCTGTCTTTTGGTGACTGCCAGCAATTCTCAGTGTTACTTGGCTAGTGGCAGCATAATTCCAATTTGTGCCTCCATCTCCCTGTGTGTCTGTGTCTACATTGTATTCTTCTGATAAGGGCACCAGTCACTGGATTAGGGCTGACCCTGATCCAATATGAGTTTATTTACATTTAATTACATCTGCCAACTATTCCCAAATAAGGTCATGTTCACAGGTACCAGAGATTTAGAACTTGAACATATCCTTTAGGGGAATTGTTTTTATAACAATTCAACCCAGGACAGTCATCCATCTCTCAGAGAGTGTGACATGAGAGTAGGATCTTAAAAGATGGATAAAATTTAGAGTTGGGGGAGAGTTGGGCAGGTGTACAGTTAAAGGAATAAGCAGGGCAATAAAGTTAGCTTAAGAACTGGGAGGGGAAGACTTGAATTTTATATGGAGAAGTCTTGATTTTATCCTATTGTCTTAGTTGGCTCAGGCTGCCATAACTAAATACCATAGACTGAGTGACTTAACCAATAGGAGTTTGTTTCTCACAGTTGTGAAGACTGGAAGTATAAGATCAAAGTGCTAGCAGGGTTGATGTCTAATAAGAGTTCTCTTCTTGAGTTGCAGATGGCTGCTTTCTCTGCCCTCACATGGTGGAGAGAAGGATCTCTAGTGTCTTTCTTTTAAATAAGGCAACAACCGTATAGTAGTAGCGCCCTATACTACTAATAAGTATGACCTTATTAACTATTATCACCACTACATAGGCCCTATTTCCAAATAAAGTCACACTGTGGGTTAGGGCTTTACCTCTAAGAATAGCAAATTACATTGGCAGTGAGGCAGGGAAATTGGGGATTTCCTTAAGTCATTTCAGAGGTGGAATCTACAGGGCTTGGCAATATCATGGAGGAAGCTGGAGGAGGGATTCAGGATTGATGAGAGAATCTGGTGACACTTTGTATTAATTTTTTCTTCAATTCACCTATATTGCCATGGTATTGTAAATTAAGGCAGACATGTTTATGCATGTCAGAATTTCTCTATTTTCCATTATATAGAACTGAGATTTTACCTCAATTTTCCTGACTGATTTCTTTTAACTTCCTGATTCTAATTTCCTTTATTATAAAAATTATCTCCCAAGCTTTGGCCTGCTTGGCTGTTTCTTATACCCCAACAAATCCTCTCAATCACTTCTTCTGGAGATTAGGATCTGTGCCCCTCAGCTGCTAAATGAGCTGCTAAACCCAATTTAGAACGTGTTATTTGATTACCCTTTGCTTAATTTTCTTTTAAGTAAGTTGTTGATGCATGGACACTGCTGCTTACATTACATTTGTATTTCTTGGTCCTAGCATTTATTTGTATCAACTCTGGCCTTGCTAAACTGTTTGGACATTTGACTATCTGGCTGCTCCCATCAGAGAAAGCTTTCTGCCAAGTTAGTCTCTTCCAGCATGCTTCTTGCCCATCTTCAGCTTTCTTCCTACTGGCCTTTGTTTCTGACATCTTGGCTTGTCTTTTCTCCCAAACATTTCTTAGTGGTGGAACTTCCTAACTCAGACAGCGAGGTAACTGAGGAATCAATTTAAACAACCAATCCCCACTCTTTAGCCCTATTGCATTCATTGCCTCAGCAGTTGTTTTTTTTTTTTTTTCATTGCTTCTGCATCATAGTAATTTTTTTTTTCAAAAGTAGTGTCATTTTTATAACCTTCAAGTTTATGTTGCTTTATTGAGATAGAATAGTATCTTCTAAATATGAAAACCCTAAATTGAGTGTTTTGCCCTATGAGGTTCTCCACCCGACTGACCAGTAATTGCAAAGCTGAACCTCATCTGGCACAGGCCAGCAATCTCCCCACTGCCTTGGGGACAAAGTTATTAGGACACAGTGGAAGGCTCATCTCTCTATCTCTCACTGTGTGTTCGGGGGATCTCCTGGGGGTACTTTTATTTTTAAGTATCACTACAAGGCTTTAGAGAAGTAAGAACTTCTACAGGGAAATTTATGGAGCCTTCCATTAGAGTTCTGATTGCTTATACTCGCATAGACAGCTTAAAGATTGTAATTTGTAAAATAACAACTTCACATATGAAATATATAAGCATAGTTATTATATTATACATCATCCAAATAGTTTTTGTTGGTTAAAAAATATATGTGTATATATATATATACAGTATGATATATATATAGCATATACTACATATCCTATAGATTGTATCTTATGAACAATTTAATGTTACTTGATTTGAAAAATAATTTGGATTTCAACACATATATTAAACTATTTGAACATGGTTTTTGTGTATTTATCTTAAGGAGTAGAAAGTAAAAATCTGTCTTGGAAGGATAAAATTGTGGAGGGGGGAAAAACAATATTTTACAAAAGGATAGATTGAATTACATGCCAAAAGTACTCAGAAAGAACAAGTTCAGTTGTTTCAAAGGTATCAAGTATCATAATGTAATTTTCAAATTTGAATACTATTAACATTAGCTTCTCAATTTTTATGTGGCTTGTTAATGTTGGTGAGCAGTGCCAACTGGCTCCTAAAACCAACTTATTCATTTCCATTTAAATTGTGCTTTCCAATATCTGTAAAGTTATTCCACTCCATTATTCTTAGATATTTTTATATTTAAGCACAAAGTTAACATCTTTTAATGTGGTGTTGAAGATTCGATTTGAATGTGATTTGTTATGGAGGAAAATACGTAGCTATTTTACAATATAAAATATTAAAATTGTAAATGTTATTTTGAAAAACTGTAGTTTTTATCTTACAAAAATAATGGAAAATTATAGTCTCAGATTAGACATCCTGATTGGACACTGCCCAAGGTAAGTGTGTTTCTAGTAAGATGGTTATTCATGTTTGCTATTTATAAAATAAATATTTTATAATAAAAAAATAAAAATATTATATTTATAAAATATAATATGGCCCACTAAGACTTTGGTTCCGGGGTTGACAAGCATTTTTTTCTTTTTAGACTACTATATCCAGTTTTGTTCTACCTTTTTTCCTTTTTGCTCAATCCCTCTACCCACTACCCTCCACCTAACCTCACAGAGTCATCCTGCTCTCTATCTACAAGTCTCTCTCTATGTTCCTTGTTAGTTTAGTTTGTTCATTGGATTCCACATATGAATGAAATCATATGGTATTTTTCTTTCTCTGACTGGCTTATTTCACTTAGCATAATGTTCTCTAGGTCTACCCATACTGGTGCAAAGGGTAAAATTTTCATTTTAAATAGAAAGCTTTTTCATGTGGCTCCACCTCCAGACAGGCCAGGATCTGGTCTGTCTTTGAGGAGACTATACTTGTGATCACTCATTTGTCATTCATCTCTCAGGGGCTATTGTCACAAATCAGAAATGCAAAGCCCCAAACTTCCTCTGATGTTCCTTCCACACAGAGAAAGTTTGGTCAAAGAACCAGGAGTTTTTATAGCCTTTGTCTTTACACAGTAGGCTGACTGACTGAGGTCTCAGAATATGGAGCTAAGATGAGTCTGTCTCTGTTCAGAAAATGTGCTGGAACCTCAAATCCTAAGAGTTCCCAGAATCTTGCAGCTAATCATTGAATAAATAGAATAGAAGCCTCTCAATTCTACCTCTGTATCCCAAAATCCATCCCCTTATCTCCATCACCGCTGCTGCCACCACCCTAGTTCTGGTCATTAACATCTCTTGTCTTTGTCACTGCCAGATCTTCCTATTGTTACCTTGGCATCAGCCTCCCTTCCCAGAAGTCTATTGTCTATCTTTCAGTGTTGCTGAAAAGCAGATACTTCTGATGCTTCCTTCTACCTTTGGGAAAAAGTCCAAACTCCTCAACATGGCATACATTTTTCTCTACCTTCAGTTCTTACTTCCATGTTTTCAGCTTCTTTTCATTTCCTTGTGTTACTTGATCCTAATCCTTTGCCTGTGCTGCCCTTGACCTGGAATGCTATTCTCCTCTGCTCTCCCCCTGACTCTTCCATTGCCTTCCCTTCCTCCTCCCTGACAAACCATCTTACCTGCTTAACTGAACTCTTATGGCCTCATAAGACTTACCACTTTGTGTGTAAAGGCTTATTTATTAGTCCCCTTCCCAGCTAGATCATCAGCTCTTGGAAGACAAACACCTGGTCATTGTTGCATCCTCAGCATTTATGACTTTGCCTGACACATGATAGGTATTTGCTTTATATGTATTAAATGGATATTGTCTTGTGCCCATTTAACTTTTACTCCTGATTTTGTTTCTTATTTCATTGGCTCCTGGACATTTGGGCTTCTCCCCTGCATGCTACCCTGTTGTTACTGCCACCATTGCATTTGGTGTTTGGCTTTTTAAATTTTGATCTTGGAAGTTTTCTCTTGGATGTCTTCTAGACCAACCCTCTGGCTGTCTCTGTTTTCACTGCTTTGGAAAACTATACTCACTGAGACATTATCTGCCCAGTTGATGTCCCTCCTGAGCCTGAATCTGTAAGAAGGTAGGGGGATGGGATTAGACACTGTGTTCCCAATGATCTGTTACTACTGTAGCCCCGAGCAAAAGTAAAAAAGTAGGCTTCTTCTTCTTCTTCTTCTTCTTCTTCTTCTTCTTCTTCTTCTTCTTCTTCTTCTTCTTCTTCTTCTTCTTTTTGAACAGAGAACTACTCTGGAGCCACCTGAATTCATCACAATGCAGTACTGGGTCGCTAAAAGTGGTGTCTCTGCTAAAATAGTCTTGTCTCTGCTCCTCTCAGCCTATTTGCTATGAGCATTGGGTCTCTAATTAGCTGCTTCCTCTGAAACCCACGCTATCCCTTTTCTTCATCTGAGTCTGCTTTCTGCAAGTCTTAGCAAGATTCAGGGAGAAGTACCTTAATTATTGCCTCCTCAACAGACTCTAGCTTCTTTTTTCTTATTTCTAAGTTTTGTAAAGACAAAAATGTTCCCCCTCAACCTTTTCAAACCTCCAAGATTCTCCTCCAAAGAAAAGATTGTAACTAAATTACTCTCTTGGTTCTATTTTCTCCTCTTCTCTGCTTATTTTGTTTGGGGTATTTTACGCTCCTCAAGAGTGACTTTATTTAACTATTCGTATACAAAATAACCATTTGCATGTCTTCTTAGGAGAACTGTCTATTCAAGTTCTTTGCCCACTTTTAAATCAGATTGTTTGTGTTTTCCTGTTTTGTTTTATTTTTTTTCCTATTGAGTTGAATGAGTGCCTTTTATATTTCGGACAATAACTCCTTATCATACATACATACATATATATATAAATATATATATATACAGTTAGTTGCAATTATTTTCTCCCATTTTGTAGGTCACCTTTTCACTTTGTTATTTCCTTTGTTGTGTAGAAATTTTTTAGTTTGATGTAATCTCACTTTGTTTTCACTTTTGTGACCTGTGTTTTTGGTGTCATATCCTAGAAATCATTGCCAAGACCTGTGCCACTTCCCCTGTTTGTTTTCTTTTCTTTCTTTCTTTCTTTCTTTTTTTTTTTAACTTTATTAAAATACTGGGTTTATTTCACATGTATACTTTTGTCTCCCCACTATTTCCATTTGTCTGACCACCACTACTACTATGTCCTATCATAACATTCCATACATACTTAAAACCAAGCAAAGGGTGGAGTTCCATCTTTTAAAACTAAACAAGCATTTTGGACAACACATTCTTGGCAATGGAACCTGGATAACATTTATCAGACACAGTAGGGAAAGTTCTCACTCTGCATTATAAAAAGGACAGCCAGATAATAACTGTCACAGAAATGAAATAAGATGGAAAATTTTAACAAACTGTTTAAACTATTTTCTTAAAGAAACTTCCTCCACTGCCAGAGATCTTGAATAGCCTCCTTGTCAGTCATCCGGAAGCAATTCTTCACATAGTTGATGAATTTGGCTTCCACTTTGGGAAATGGACCAACTTTTTCTATACTTGCTTGCATTTTTGCTTTTATGTTTTCTACAGAACTAGGTCCTTTTGGTGTTTTAGGAGTTTTTTCCTGTTTTTTTGAAAGGTTCTTGACCCCTTGATCTTGGCGTTGATGGTTTTGAGTCTTTTCCATTCTGGTTTGATTTTTGTGCATTTTTGGCTGGAGTATCTCGTATAGATTTCTTTACTGGAGCTTTTTCTTCAGCTTCCTCGTCCTCAAAATCATCATCATCTTCGTCATCATCATTGTCCTCATCGTCATCTTCATCATCCTCATCAGCAAGTTTTACTTTTTTCTGCGGAACCTTGCTGCCGCCTCTAGGGGCAGAGCGCTTCCTGGACATGCTGAGGAACTTCATGTCCTCCTCCTCCTCATCTTCCGATTCTGTGTCTTCCTCCACAGCTACTAGGTGCTGTCCACTAATACGCCCAGGCCCGGAACCACACTTCAACCGTAAGACCACAGGTGGTGTTATTTCAAAGCCACCAAGGGAAATCATTGGTTGTACAGACATTTTCAAAGTTGCCAATGTTACTTTAATTGGACTGCCTTCATAATTCATTGCCTCCGCTTCAACAATGTGCAATTCATCCTTTGCACCAGCCCCCAAACTGACCGTTCGTAAAGATAATTGGTGCTCATTTTCATCATTATCCACCTTAAAGTGGATGAAGCTTTGAGTTCACAACCGAAAAGATCGTTCTGGGGCCTCAGAGGGCTCATGTCTATGTCTATGGAATCTTCCATGGGGTGGTAGCAGGCACTTAGGTGGGAGAGAAGGCGGACGGAGACAAATGACTTCTATTGCCCAGAACAGACATGCAGGACGGAATTGCACCAGGGTCCTGTTTGTTTTCTTCTAGGAGTTTTAATTTCATGTCTCATATTTAAGTTTTTAATCCATTTTGATTTTTGTGAATCCTCAAAAAAACAAAAAACAAACAAAAAACCCAGAAATGCCACATGATCCAACAATCCCATTTCCAGGTATTTATCCAAAATGATTTATATCAGGGTCTTGAAGAGCTATTTGCACTCCCATGTTCATTACTGTATTATTCACAACGGCCAAGATGTAGAAATAACCTAAAAGTTTATAGATGGGTGAATGGATAAAGAAAATGTGGTATGCACATACATTATTATTTAGCCTTAGAAAAGGAAATCCAGGCCCTGGCTGTTGGCACAGTGGATAAGGTGCCAGCCTGTGAACCCAAAGGTCACTGGTTCAATTCCCAGCCAGGGCACATAACCAGGTTGCAAGCCAGGTCTCCAGCCAGGTCTGTAGCTGGAGGCAGGTGAAAGGCAACCATACATTGATGTTTCTCTCCCTCTCTGCCTCTCTCCCTTCCCCTCTCTCTGAAAAATAATAAATAAAATCTTAAAAAAAAAAAAAAAAGAAAAGAAAGAAAGAAAAGGAAATCCCTCATCAGGGGTGAAACTTGAGGGCATTTTGCTAAGTGAATAAGCCTGTCACAGAAGCACAAATACTGCATGATTCCTCTTACGTGAAGAATGTAAAATCATCAGACTGATAGAGACGGTAAAATGATAGTTGCCAAGAGCTGGGAGGGTGCGGGAACAGGGAATTGCTATTGAATGAGTATAAAGGTTCAGTTGTGCAGGATGAATAAATGCTTAAGATCAGCTATGTAGCACTGAGCCTGTAGTTAGCAATTCTGTATTGTGCACATAAAAATTGGTTAGAATGGTAGACCTCACCTTAGTTCTTACCACAATAAAAAAAAGTGACTTTGTTAATTGTGATGTTGGCTTCTTGTTGAGACAGGTACTCCTAGCAATTTAAAGTGTTTTATTACATTCTATAAGCCCCTGCTTGAGACTTAGAATGATTTTTTTGTTGTTGAAGCCTAAATAGCTCAAAAAGCAACTAATCTTATAATAACATCACTTTTGTTCACCCCTCAGAGAAATCACCAATTATACATATAATTCATAGGAAGTCCTCATTCATTTGTGATTCAAATGATGCTTTCCTGGTAGTCAGAAACAGAGAATAAAATTTCAGTTCTAACTATCTAACGAATGAGTTCACTAGTATCTGCACAGCCCTGAGAAGAGAATTTTCTAGGTGGCCTTCAAATGAGAAAAATGACTTTAATTTTTAAAGATAAATTGAAATAGGCTTATATATGACTTTATATCCAACAATATCTACACAACACTCAACACTGTAGGACTGATCCAGAGGAAACTCAATTAACTTTTTTGTAATAGCAGTTCCACTGGTCTGCAAATTAACAGGTGTAACACTAATGGAATAACTTTGCTTGACCATAGTAGCCTTGGTTAGGAGGAAGGAAATAGACAGAGACCAAGAGCAGTGCTTGTCCAATAGTAAAAATGCAATCTACATCTGTATTCTAGAAGTTTCTAGTAGTCATATTAAAAATAAACAGGTGAAGTTAATTTTAGTAATTAAAATTTTCTTTAACCAAATATATCTGGAATGTTAATTTCAACATGTAATCAATTATATGTTATAAATAAAAGGTGTTGGTACTAAATCTTTGAAATTCTGTGTGTGTTTCATACTTACAGCCCATTTTGATTCTGACTAGCCATACCAGGTGGTCAAAATACACATGTGACTATTGGCTGTCTCACTGCATAACACAAATCTACAGCCTAAAGAAAGTGGCTGTCTCAGAGTGGCTGTAGGATGTAAAGTGAGGATCAGATGGCCCACACTATGTCCCTTACCATGACATTCATCAAATCTTCCTCATTTAGATGCCAGCTCTGGAAATATTAAGGTTGTCATTTTTAATACAAGTGAGATTAAATTGCTGTCACCGGAGAATGGACCTAAAGTACAGGTTAAGTTTAGGTGTGAATTAATTAGAAATTTGTGTTTCTTGCTCTCTCAAGTTTGTGGTCTAAGTTTCCTACCTGTTACACTTGTCTCGCAGAGTGGTTTCAATTATTAACTTGGGAAAATTTATATGAAGGCAACAGTACAACACATGACACTTTGAAGAAGTGCAATATCTCCCCTTTTCCTCAGTTAACTCAGCATCAAAAGAGGCCAAGGCCATAGATTTTTATCTCTTTTAAGATCAATTAACTTGCATAGATGGGTGTCTGAAGATTTCTGGATGTGATCACCATAGTCATTAAGTGAGAAAATGTTAATGAATAAGTGCCACTTATTTTCACTAAAGGATGATTAAATTGCATGATATTCTGAGATTCTATAATATCCACATCATTTATGAAAACCAGCACTTAGAATTGGAAACATATGGATACAAAAGAGTGTGTTAAATATAGGGATATACAGTGGTCTATTCATTCATAAATAGACTAAACAAAAATGTTGGAAAATATATTTAAAGTGTTTAAATTACTTTAAAAGTGAGAAAAATATCCTAAACACAGGAAACATCATGTATTATGTGGTTTTTTTCCTCACCAACTTTTGAGACACATACTGATTTTGTTGTTATTTAAATCAAGCCTGAATGGAATCCTGCCATTTTGTCAGCAGTGTTCAGGCCTAACCAGTAGGAAATGACATCAGAGGCAGAGGTGAAGAAGGAAGTTCATGTAGGAGATGTTCATCATACATGTAAGAAGCTGGATGGGAGAATGCGATTATTCATGAATATGGCAGACATACACCATGGAAATGTTACATAATGAAAAGGATGAGGATTTTGGAGAAAAAAATAAAGTTAAAATATAGCTATAATTATTGTAACAAAGACTCAAAATAGCATTGGTGTAAATAGTATAAAAATCTATTTCTCTCTTATGGAATTATTTCAGAGTAAGCAGCCCAGAGCAGGTAGGATGGCTTGTCAGTGTCAGAAATCGGTATCCTTCTAGCTAGCTCACGGCCAGTCCACACCTAGACCAGGGCAAGAATGGCACATGCCCTTGACCTTGTCTTTGAGAGTCCTACTCTGGTCTTTCTTGAGTTGTGTACCCTGTCCACAAACCAGAAGTCTTTAGGACCAAAAAAGTGTGCCTACCGGGAACCTCTGTCCCCTTCCCCATAGTGTAGACCATGTGCCAGGGACTCAGGATCCAGCATGCCCTGCTCAAATGGCCCCAAACTTGCTTCCAGAGATTGAGCATGATTCTCCCAGTGTGGTCTGTGCTGCTGATCTGTACTCCTGATCTGTAGGCTAAGGCAAGTGGTGGCTAAGTGGCAGCTCTTTGTGGGAACTTAGACATGTGACCTGTGGTGTATGTATATGTACACCATGGAATCCATTATAATGCACAATGGGACCACAGCTGGGTGGCAACAGTCACAGGTCAGGCTTAAGTGGTTATTTGTTTCTTACCTCACCACATTCCGGCACATTACTCAAAGGAGTGCAAGAATTTCATACCTGCACCTGGCATGTAAGGTCATTTAATGGTATATTTGTCAAGCTGGAAGCTTAGAACATATTTAATAGTCTTTAGGCTGATGTATACCTTTTAAATATTGATGCCTGTAGTATTTGTTTCTCCATCTGAATACAAATCCCTTTCCCTGCAAACGTTAATAGTGAGCCTGCTGTGATTCTGTAATCCTGACATAGGACTGATATTCATGGACCACACTTGTTCCTTCAGCTTCATGCATTACATCTGTGTTTCAGCCAGCAGAAGGGGAAAATGATGGGGTGGGGATAGTTCTTTCTTTGGGGGATGATTTAGGAAAAAAACACCAAAAGCATATTACTTCTGCTGACCTGCCATTGACCAGAGCTTTGGACATATAGATTTTCACTGGGCATATCACATTCTTACCTAAAAGTTCTATTTCTGAGGAAGAAAGGGAGACTGGATATTGTGGACAACTAGCAGTCTAACATATTTCTCCCATTTCAGAGTTCATCTCTGAGCCCCATTCAGTTGCAGAAGCAACCTCAAAGTCCAGAGTCTTAGGGAAATATGTAGCCTCTCCATTAGCTCAGTGTAGCTTGTTACGGTCCAGGGGTCTGAGAGTTATTTGTCTCCCCTTCCCTTTCCCACACACTCAAATTTAATTGAAAATGGGGAGGAGAGATAGATATCCACATATAAAATGCTCAGAAAAGGAAAAAATGGGAAATCCTAGAGCAGTCCCTGGGTTTTTAGCAATCATCAAATCTTGCTGAGGCAGATATTGAAAAAAAAAAACCTTGCAGTCTGAGAACTTTGTTAGTCCTTGATTAGAAGCCTCTGAGTTTCTCTTTGAGGAAATTCCTTCATTGCACTGAAAGTTCCCTGGCTTTGCCCTCTGGGGACCCTCTCCTTGCCCATTATCTTCAGGTAACTCTAGGTGAGCACTGGAACGTGTGTTACTCTTGGGAGATGTATTCATGGGTTGCTCCATAGGTTGAGCTGACACAGATGTTTTCATGCTAAATGTGTGGGTTCTTTAGCAATCCCTATCCCTCAAAATCTTAGTAGGCTTGTCATGTTTCTGCTTCAACCTGGTTTTATAAATAAGTAGCCCAAAACATTCTCTTGTCAGATATCTTACATCTGAGAATCTTTTTTTTTTTTTTTTTTTTTTTTTTAGTTAACCAGATCGGTGCCTTTGCCCATTCTTCCCATGTTATTAGTGACTTCTCTGAGGCCATCCAAAATAATGGAAATTATTGGGTAAACGTTAATCTGATCATTGTGGGCTGCATTCACTGGCTTAGGTGGAGATGCTGGAGAGAAGCCTGGTGGGGGTGCAGTTTTAGGTCCTACACAATCTTTATCTTTAGAGCCACTTCTTAGCCCTGTTTCAGTGTTGGATAGAGAAGTAATTCACGTTTTCAGTGATACACAATTCTAAATTACTAGACAGTGTCCATTTAGGTATGTCATCACTTCAATCTATGATTCCAAATGTTCTAGTTCTAGCTTGAGTCCCTCTTTCTTCTAGGTCTTTGCTAAAAGTCTCCATGGACAGCCTAGATGCACCAGCACTCTGAGTTTTTCAACAACTCTCAAGACTCATAGGCCATGCTCACATGTGTTTTGTCTTCTGGGACATCAGAGGTCTCAGTTTTCATATATGTATTTCCAAAAACATAACAAGTTACCAATAGTCTAGCTTCTTAATATTTGTGTTTCTTCCATCTGCTGCTTAACTCTAAAGCTGGTGCCACATATATTGGATTCTATTATAGCAACCCCAATTCTAATATCAAATGCTAAATTAATTAGACTGTAGATACAGTTGTTGTTATAGAATTCTAAAATAAGAATAGCTTAAACAAGACAATACATTTCCATCCCCCGTAGTAGCCCAGATAAATGCAGGCCAGAGCTGATAAGACAGCTCTGACAGTTTCTACTTTGCAGTTCGAGATGGCCTTTTCAGCTTCAGTCATCAGAATCACGCTATAGCCACCGGGCCTGGAGGGGGGCGGGGGGGGGGGCGTGCTGAGAGAGAGAATGGACATTTTTTTTTTTTTTTTAACATTAAAAGCATGACTTGGGAGGTTTGCCTCATTTATGCTTGGATCACGTTAGCCAGAATATACTGATATATCACACTGAAGTCTTTTTCTGGGCAGTCATGATCCCAGCTAAAAATGTTACCATGGAAAAAAGGAGTGAATAAATATCAGGATAAGACTAGTAGTATCTGCCAGACTGAGCAACTGTGGGTATAGATGGGAGCAGTAATGAAGAGAGCATTGCCATTCATCTGCTTTTACAGATGTTGATGACTTTCATATTCATTGAATATGAACTATTTCCTCCTTTCCCTCTGTAGGAGCTGAAGAGCTCAGTCTTAATTTAAATGGTGCTAAGGGGCTCCAAAGTGGCAGGACATTTTTGAAGAACTTGTTTTGTTTGGCAGAGATAATTGGCCTACAGGAAAAAAAAAAATTACAATATTCTCCTGGACCGCAAAATGAATAAGACAACTGTGAAGTGAATATTGGAAATTATAGGAGCCAAAAGAGTATCTCCCAAATAAGCATTTATTTAATCTTTCTTTCTAGACTTGCTTTCAGGAAAAGCTCTCTTTTCATCTTTTCATTCTACAATGGTCTTTCCCTGCATCCACACAGAAATAACATAGTGTCTACATCTGAATTCAAATCTCTTTGACTGCAGTCAAAACTATGGTGGTAATTTCCTCCAAGTATGTGCGACTAGACCCAACAGAGGCATGCCTTAGGGGTCCCAACTGTTCTTCACACTGTATCAGATTTTTCATATTGCATATTAAATGGAGTTTATCAATTTCACTATGAATAAATCCAAGTCTGACTACTGATTAAAATACAAAGTAGTGGTAAGTGCACAATCCTTGGGTCAGATAAATGGTGTTTCAAACTGGGCTCTGAAATACATGTCTTAGCCACTTATATGTAGGAGAAGAGACATAGTTTTTCTTCTCTCTTGAAGTTTCATATTTATGATCTTATCTTCAAATATTAGTAATATATATGGAGAGAGAGTAAGAGAAAGAGTACTCTGTTCCCTTTTCTAAGGTTCTTTCCCTATACCTCCAATCATGGTGACAGTTAGGGATAATAATTGAACTTAGTGGGCCTTTGGGTGGTTAAATGACATAGCATATAAAATTGCATAGGATGGTGCCTAATAGTCTAATGATAACTATTATTCTTGTGATTGTGTGGCATGAACAAATCAATAAAATATCAACTTCATAAGAAATAGTACAGGTATGTGTGTGTGATGGTATAATAAAAAATATTCAAATCAAAATAGAAGTATACCAGATCTGTGATCAAGAAATACTCCTCTGTCTGGCCTAGAATTTCACCTCTCTCTTGCACTGTACTTTGCATATAATAAGTACTTAATAAATATTTGATATTTGTTAAGATGAGCTTATTTATGTACAGATTTTAATGTCAAGCTTAAGACTTTCTACTATGAATATGTTAACATATTCATACATTAATATTAATAACATTAGTAGCCATATTCCAGACATCATTACAAGCATGCCATACATTATCTCATTAATTCTTCCAAGTTACATGTGTTGGTAGGTCTTATCTCTGCTTTAAAGGTAAATATACTGATGCTCAGAGAGGTAGCTGGCTTACACAGAAGCTTATGGCAAGTAGCTGGGAGATGCAGTAATAGAACTCAGGGCAGTTGGCTCCAAAGTATTCTTTTAAACAAAATAGTGTATCAAAAAATTTTTAAAGTTTATGTAAAAATAGTAGAATGGCTACAAGTAGCAGTATTTACACCAAAGACACTATCTTAGTATTTGACCCCTTAGGCCAACCTGAAAGCAGTATCTGTGGTCTCTCTCTTTCAGACAAAGCAGGCATGTAGAATAAAATTTGCCAGCTGTGAGAAATGACAAGCAGAGCTATTAAATATAGCTTACTGATTCTTTAAATTGGGTTTACATTGTATTTTCAATTTTGTTCTGATCTAAAGTGAGGGAACAAAAGAGGAAAATATATTCAAAGAAAGAAATAGTTTTAATACCCATCATTCTTTTATTCCTAGTGCTAGTCTTCAAAAGAAAATGCTTTCCAGTTCATCTTTCTTTGACTAATATATGCAGAGAGGTGGTCAGGCATCAGAATGATCAAATGCTCAAGAGAGAGCCTGAGAACAATGAAAGAGCAGTTACAGCCTTTTGGTAGACCAAAGGAAATTTGCAGTTAACATTTTAGCTGCAATTTAGAAAGGCTGCTATAAAAATGGTATTAGACCCTTTGGAAAAAAATTTCTTATTAGTTGAAAATATTCAGAAATGGTAACCTGCATGGTCACTGCTGTGGCAATGCTTTAGTTTTCTGTGGCTGCATCACAAATGACCAAAAACTTGGCTACCTGAAACAATACATATTCATTATCTCCCTGCTTCTCCCAGCCAAACATCTGGGTTCTCTGCTCAGTGCCTCACAGGCTGCAGTCCAAGTGCCACCTGAGCTTGCAATATTATCTGAGGCTTGGGTTCCTCTTCCAAGCTTCTGCAATTTTTTGGTAGAATTTAATTTTTTTAAATATATTTTTTAAAGATTTTATTTCATTATTTTTAGAAAGAGGGGAAGGGAGAGAGGCAGAGAGGGAGAGAGACATCAATATATGGTTGCATTTCACCTGCCTCCAGCCACAGACCTGACTGGAGACCTGGTTTGCAACCTGATTATGTGCCCTGGCTGGGGAATCGAACCTGCGACCTTTGGGTTTGCAGGCCAGTGCCTTATCCACTGTGCTACCAGCCAGGGCAGTAGAATTTAATTTTTATCATTAGCACTGTGGCCCTCAGTTTCCAGAGGTCTTTCACATAAAAGTCTTTTAAAAATGTGAGCTACCTTATAGAGACAGAAAGTAAATCAGCGATCCCCCAGGGAAGGAAAAGCTAGATTACAAATGGACAAGGAAACATTTTGAGGATCATGGGTTTGCTCATTATCTTGGCTGTGGTGATGGCCTCATAGGTGTATATACCTATGTTAAAATTAATCAAGTTGTATACTGTACATAGGTGCGGTGTATTGTCTGTCAATGCATCTCAATAGCTTTGAAAGAATGAATGGAATGTAAGAATGGCCGATGTGCACCCTATGTTGAAGTCCTCCTGCGATGAAGAACTAAGGCACCTTTAGCTCGTCACAGTGTAAATAGTCTTACCTTGAGAAAGACCCCTCCCTGGCCAAGTCTTACATGCCTTGTACTGTATTAGACACTCTGCACATACATATTATCTAATAAAAGTGAAACAATAACTGCAATAGAGTAATTTTGAGTGGTTCAGGTCACTGTTTCCACAAAATAAGTGCCTTGAGACACTACACACAAAAGGCTTTTATAACCATTTTCCCCAAGTAGAGATCAACCATATTCTAAAGATGCATCACACAGGGGCCTCAGGCCTCTGATTTAAAGGACACTGTCAAAGCAGTAAGAGTGAAGGGATGCCAAAATACCCTACACATAGCCTATGAAGTATCCATGTCAATCAATTTACTAGGCCAGGCAATATAGGGTGTCACATCTTTATCTTAGCACATCTTTCTCTGTTTAGGCCACTCTTCCTTTGTGAACCTGGACATTGATTTGTTAGAAAATATGATATAGTAATGAATTACTTTCTCATAAACAAATGTAGATACATAGAATTTTGGACACACCTCCTGGCTTAGATACAGTTCCCCTACAAAAGAGTTCTTATGCTGCCAGACATTGAGAGTGTTGTCTACTTTTTTCATTGTATTTGGAATGTTGGTTTACATGTTTCATCATTTTTAGTATGCTTAACTCCTAGAAGATGGGGGCTATTTCTTATTTAGGTTTTATCTCCTGACTGCTTAATAAATATTTTTTGAATGCCTTGATTCCTTGAGGTTCAGCTATTTGGGGCTCGAGTTGTTACCTGTAATAAATATTTAAAAGCAAATTCAAAGACTTGGCACACAGAGTCTTCTCAACGAATGTTGAATGAATGCTGCAACATTTTAGTTGCCTGAAAGCATGGTACTTACTTTGTAATTTAAAAGGTACTTTTCCTATATTAATTTTGTAAATAAACCAAGTCTCTTTTTCTCACACACACACACACACACACACACACACTTTCTCTCTCTCTCTGTCTTTCTGTCTGTCTGTCTCTCTCTAACTAAAACTAGACAGCATAATAAAGCCACTAAAATATCCTTAAGTGCATATGGGGTGGGCAAAAGTAGGTTTACTATTGTGAGTACAGAAACACAGTTCATTCTTTTATTTTTGTTTATTAATTATTGCATTAGTTTCCATATACGCAACTATAAATATTTTTTCAGCCCAATCTGTATATAATAAGATATTAGTATATATTTAATATGTTGATATTCTGGGATTGAGATTAAAGCTCCTGTCTGAGGTAAAGAAGTATTAATCATCCTGCGTCTCTGTCATTTTGAGAAGAGTCAGCAAGAAATTAAGTCAGTTATTTCCAGACTTCGTACAAGATTTCTTTGAACTGGTACTTATACCTTCCAGATATCATGATAGCACTCACTTAACAATGATATAAGAACAAAAAAGGGACAGGGAGGATGTACTGGTTTTTTAAATTTCTGCTTAATGGCAACACACTTAATGGCTTAAAACAACATAAACTTATCACCACACAGTTGCCTGAGCACAGGGTAATTGAATCTTACAATGCTTAAATCAAGATGTCATCTAGACTGTCCTCATCTCACCTAGGAAAATATTTCAAGCCTCCTCAGAAAGTTTGCAAAATTTATTGTTATGTAGTTGTAGTATTAGGTCCCTGCTGTTTTGCTTACTGCCCTTCTAGAATGCTTTTGGCTGCTAGAGGCCATTCTCAGGTACTTACCATGTGGCCCCTGCCATCAACCCTCTCACACTTCCTACCTCTCTGTTTTCTGGAAGGCAGGGCCCAGATCCTTTCAAATACTCACCTGATTAGGTCAGGCTCATCCAGATGACTCTCTTTTGTAGAACTTGAAGTCAGCTAATTAAAAATCTACTCAACTCCTAGTGTAACTTATCAATCACATTCAAGGTTCTGCCCACCTAAGGGAAGGATGTTACAAAAGGGTCAGGAATCTTGGGGACCATCAGATAATTTTGTCTACTGTAAAGGATATTATGTCAGTTGGCTTTGAAGCTTTGTAAGTGCTGTGAGAGGGTTGTCTGAAGACAAGAGTCTCATTTTCACTATTGTCCTACCCTGGTGCTATCATTGGACAAGAGCAGAGCATGGTAGGGGAGCTCCTGGGGAATTCGCTGCAAGCTCCCTGAAGTTTGTGGGTATATATAAAAACCATTCTTGGTGCCAGCACACTTTCTGCGAAGGCACAAGGTTTGAGGGAATATTTGGCAGCACAGAGGCAGTAACAGATGGTGGTGTGGTTTGTGTTAGAAAAGGATAGAGTTGCCCCATTTTAGTTCTCCAAGGTGCCCAGGAGGGTAGGGAGATGACCCAATCTGAGGGGCATTGGAACATGGACTACCTGACTAAAGGGAGACGAGGCTGCCTCCCTGCAGGGCCCTCAGTAGCTGAGGATGTGGAGAGCCAAAATCTTCCCCTAGGGAGCCTGGCCCAGAAGCTCCACAGAGACAGGTATATCAGAAGAACTTATAGCATCAACCTGAGCCTGAGATCTTGGTTTCCTCCCCAGCACCAGCAAGTGACCGGTTATCGAAAGAAAACTCTGTCTCTCCTGTTTTCCTTCCTAGTCTCCCAGGTTGAGGGAACTGAGCTTTGATCCAGAAAAGGATAGGAAGTAACCAGAATCAGACCATTCCTTCTCCCCACTACAAATCTTTCACACCACAAACCTGGCCCACTGAACAGAGGAGAAAGGTATGGGTGGGAAGGGAAGCAGGAGAGATTTAAGCCAATAGGAGATGAGAGACTTCAACAGACCTGGACTTGCATGAAAGGTATAACATGTTGTCAAGATGTCCTTAAGAAACAGGGAAGTGACATTTTACAGAGCATGAGTGAAAATGGCGACTGGAGAAAATTAAAAAAATTTATGTTTATAGCCCACATTGAGGCTACTTGATAAAACAATTATATATCTATTTATCCCCCCTCAGCTTCCAGCTTCCAATGTTTTAAAGTTCAAAACAAAAAGGTTTTCCCCTTTGTTTCTAATTTTCCAGAAAACAAATGATACCACTAAATTACATAATAGAGTGAATTAGATCCAGATCTATTTCCCAAGAGCAGGTTCTGATAAGGAAGGCTAGGATGAACTCAGTGCACAGGGTATGTTAGCAGGATGGTAAAGAAAGGATGCCACTAAAGTTGCCAATTATGGAAACAGTCAAAAAGCATTTCTAGATGGAAAGAATACAGTTTGAAATATTTGCCTGTTATCAGCAGAAGATTAAAAGGGGGTCCTAGTACTTATTTCTGAATACAGCTTTTATCTCAATTTACACTTGGCATTTTAAAATAATGTGAAGATATATCTGAAAATACAAAAGTATTTCACAAGCACTCAAAGAAGTCAAGAAACCATGGCAACGTAGCAGATTTTGTACATCCCCCCTCTAAAATAAGTTGACTCATTATGAGGTGAAAAAAGTAGTCCTTTTTTTTCTCAGTCATCTAAATATAATTGTAATGAATGTAAATAGTATCTATAAAACTTAATGATAAGAGATACATCCACTAGTCTTTGTTCTTGCATTGCTGGTTCAACTGATTGAACCCATGCCATTTTCAATTCTCATGGTATGTAGTAAATTTAGTATATATGTTTGTGTGTATATGTGTGTGTATAAGTCCTCACAGCATATTAATCATAGTATAAAGCTTTTTAAAAATTAGCTTCAACTTTTGCAAGCAGTAATAAGGTCAAATTAGCATAAGAAGAAACTAATCTCTTCCAATTTAAAAATAAGAAGTACTAACCATAATAGTAAATATGGCATCCATATTTTGGAGAAAATCACATGTTCCAACAGAAGGAATAGTAGGCTACTAAAAACTAACTTTATTTTGCAGTTTGGCACATGGATGACCAGAACAACAAACAGAACATTTGAATGCCAAAATAACCTTTAAGACATGTTTGTAAATACTTGCCTATGCAAAGGATACTTTTGGAGGGTAAAAAACTAGTGGAAGTGATTGCCTCTGGGAACAAGGTGGGAGGGTGTCCTAGTCTGGTTTTTCCCCAAAGCAGACTTGAGTCTTAACAAAGATAGTTCTTCCCTAAGAATTATCTTGGGTATAGGTAATTCATGAGAGGTGACGGCAGAAAGCACAAGTATAGGAACGGAGAAAGTGAGACAGGAAAGGGAGATAGTCAAAGAGTGTGACAATGAGCATATTTCTACTGTAAACAAAGAAGGCTCAGTCCCACTGGGAACTCTTTCAGAAACTATGTGAAGCACACTTCAAATGTTTTCTCTCTGGAGGGTATTTTTCAAGCCTCCACCTCCCATGGCTGAGCATTGCCCCAGGAGTGTCAACTTTTCCGTACTTGCTGCTCAGAAAAGAAGAGAGGCTGTTATGTGTGTGGTGGAAGCTGTCATCGTCACCTGGGGGTTCTCTGGGTTGCTGGGAGGCTGAGGAGCATGTTTCCTTACTGTCCAGTTTTCCCCACTCCAAGTTCCTGCTCCCTCTGTCCTACTCTGCTCACTGCGTGCTGGAATATGCTTCCCAGCCCAGTTCCCGTGTTTCCCCTGCACCTGCTGCCCAAGGAAACGGATTCAGCAAACTTGAGTAAAGATTCAGGATAACCTTTAATAACCTGGTTAACCTGGAAAACCTTAAAAAACTTAAAATTGATTATTAGCATCTCTATTTTTTAAAAGTTGTTGGCAATCTCCCCCAACCTTTGCATGGACTCTCATAGTATGCTTTTCACCCTAGTTTCCCACCCTATAGGTTAGTTAGGCTTCTCAGGCTCTTCTCTAAAATCCTTTTCTTTACCAACTCACTGTTCCCAGGACTGCAGATACCTAAAACTTCTAGAGCCTGTGGAATAGTTAGATTCTATGCTTTGCTTCCAGCCATTTCCAAAGATTCACGTACATTAGACATCCAACATGAGTTACAATTTATTTCCTTAACAAAGGTCATTCTCTCCTAAGAACTTTAGTTCTCACTGTTAAGGTAATTAATTTTTATTTACCCTGATACATATGTAAGGGTGATGCATAATAAACCATCAATACAGTGGGAACTGCTGGTATTATTTATTACCGGTATTGATTCAGTCTGGGTCCACTTCTTAGGTCCCCATTTTCCTTTGTCCTCCCTACATAGTCTGTGTTGGAAGATCGGCCTTCTGCTTCGAAAGCCCTGTCACTGTTGTTTCTTGGACTTTTCTGGTGCACTCTGAAATACTCCAAGCTACCATGTAGCTGGTTGTTAACTCTCCTGCTTTTCTCTCCCTTTGTGAAAGACCAACATTCTACAGCAGAAAGATTTTTCTGGTCTGCAATTCAAACTGAAAAGTCATCCCTCCCCACCCCAACCCCTGCCCTCAGCAATTTACTTTTTCCCCTTGGTACTTGCTGTGTAATGACATTAAAGCTTCTCCAGCCACAGAAGCCCTGCACATTACTGCTTCATCTGGTGCATTCTGGTGGCACCAGCTGATTTCCTTTCTTAATTATAGGGAACATTAGAGGTTCTCAAATTGATTTTGAGAAAGACTTGTGTTTCAAGCTGCAAATCCTCCATCCTGAGCTGAGCTGAGAGGTTAATTTTAGAAAAACTTTAGGGAAATAAATGTTATTTATTTGCTCCAAAGCTTTTAATGTTGATATTATTCCATGTTTACCATGAGGGAGTTTGACTAATGGCTTAGCCAAGGCTATAATAGCTAGAAATTAGAGAGAGGGGGGCAAAATTGTCCCCAATCCCCACTCCCACCCCTGAATCCCCAGGCCAAGATGCACTGTTTACCTAATTATCCCCTTTGAAGAGAGAAGAGATCTGATGAAACTACAACATCAAGCAAGTGCTAAACCCAGCTTTTCTTCTTAATAATCTAGTTCATAACTGGTCACAATGGTTCCCCCAGAGGTTCTTACAAATTACCATTCAGCCAGATTATACAATTTTAAGACAGCTCAAATTCATCTGCTGAGGATGGTTAGTGCCTCTGCAGCTGGGTTTGTTCATCCTTGGGCACCTTCCAAATTATAATTCCATTCTCGTTCCCAAAGGTTGGAACTCTGCAGGCAGCCTGGGAGGTCTAGTTCACTCCCCTCCTCTCAACCTCTCAGCTTCTCTCAAGGTCCAAAGTAGATAATATTGCTAGCCTGTCTGGCATTACTGCCATGACTCATAACTAGCAATTATTATTTTAAAGCACTTTCCAATTATGCAAATGATAGCTTATCTTAAAGAAGAAAATAAATAAGCTTGTATATGGTAAATGTTGGACACATGGTATTATATGTATCATACCACCTGCGTCACTTACAAATGTCTCAAATCAAGAAATGAGAATTCAAGGCGACTATCTCATTAACCTAAACACACGAAAAGACCTTTCTATTTCCCTATTTAACAGAAAACACTGCGTCTTAAAGCTGGAGGAAATAGAAACTTATTTGTATTATATCATATACAGACATGCTCAGGGAACACAGAAAGAAACACAGGAAAAATAAATCCTCCTCTTTTCTCTTCCTCCCACCCCAGCATGCCCACCCTGGGAGATTGATCACAACTGAAATGTATAAACTACCTCTGAAAATTCAATGGGCTCCAGTAAAGAAGTTGATGTTATTAATACTTTACATTTGCATAGCATCTTATGATTTCCAAAATGCGTTCACATAGATTGTTTCATTTAGAGAGAAGCAGTGCACAGATGTGTTGTAGATTCGCAACCATTAAAACTGCTATTTCTGATTAAATTCATCTAATATTTCAGGTTCTGTTTCACTCACATATTTTATTCTGCCTTCCAATTCACCAATATATTTTATTATGCTGATGTAAAGTGTTGGTCATTTTTTCCATTTCCAGAGCTCTTTTTCTTTCTTTCTTCCTTTCTTTTTTTTTTTTTTTTTAAGATTTCATTTATTATTTTTAGAGAGAAGGGAAGGGAGAGAGGCAGAGAGGGAGAGAAACATCAATGTGTGGTTGCCTTTCACCTGCCTCCAGCTACAGACCTGGCTGGAGACCTGGCTTGCAACCTGGTTATGTGCCCTGGCTGGGAATCCAACCAGTGACCTTTGGGTTTGCAAGCCGGCACCTTATTCACTGTACCACCAGCCAGGGACTCTAAAGCTCTTTTGTGAATGAAGTCATAGAAGGTGTGAGTCTGAAAGAACTTTGGAGAAGTTTCGTTCTAGACCTTTTATTTTGTAAGTAAAACACTAAGACTTTGGGAACCGTGCAGGGCAGGGCTCAGTTTTCTGCTCTGAACTTCGGAAGATTCAGTGATGTAAACTGCTGGTCATTTAATTTGTATCCTTCCAGTGTTTTAGAAAAGACTTTTCAAGTGAATGTCCCCTTTAATCTCTTGTCCAATAGGACTAGATAACATTTTTAAATTAATTCAAAGGTCTTTAGATTCCTAATCAGGTGTTGATTTTACTCCTTTCTCCTTAGATTCTTATAAAAATCTTGTAAGAGAAGCAAAGCAGGTCTTATTAACCTGCAGAGTTAATAAATCTGATTCTCAGAGAAGACATATGAACTATGTATCTACATACAGTACAAGGTCATATAGCTAGTTACTGAAATTCATAAATAAGAAACTACCCTGTCAGTTTGTTAGTAATTTTTTACCTTTTTACTACATATTGCTGTTGGTTCTAGAGTAGAGAATCATCAGATTTCCCCCAAGATAGGTATTTTTTCTTTTTCTTAAATAGCTTGAGGAAAGGACATGGTAATCACTCATATGCTACTGAATTGGGTACAAGTTGAAGTTTGTTATAAAAAGCACTTGAGTGTATAACCTTATGAGTTTCCTTTTAATGTATAGTTTTCTATTTCTAGCATTTCCAAATGAGATTAGGTAAAATATTTTTACAAATATGATTATACTAAGTTTTAAATAGATTTTACATTTACCTTATGAGGTCTGTCCCGAAAGTATCGAGCCATATAGTGGTTTAATTATATTGGCATTAGCTCGATACTTTCGGGACAGACCTTGTAGGAATGACACCATAGGGCTGAAAATGATTACCTTTGTGTGTCAGCAACATGCCATCTGTTAGTTCTACAGTATAAAAACCCACAGCAAACCTGAAAGTTCCCTCAGATTATCTCCCTTTTTACAGATAAGGAAACTGAGGCTCAGAAAAGTTAACTTGCCCAGAGTCCTAGTTCTACATGATTCCAAAGTTCATGCTTTTTCTGCAATATTTCTCATCTTTCCCAGTTGAACTCTAAATAAACACATGTCACTACATATAGATCACTAATCATTTCAATTTCTGAGATAAAACAAAACAAAACAAAACTTGATTTGACTGAATAGGCCTGTAAAGATGTCTCTATTTATTTACATTCCCAAATGAAACACAAAATATTCTTGAAATCGTAGCTAATATTACTAAGCAGTCTTTGTCAGACTATTAGGATTAATCTGTCTCTTTTTAAAGCTGTCCTGGAGGACAGCTTTTCATTGTTTTTAGAGAGAGGGAAAGGGAAAGAGGAAGGGTGAGAAACATTGATTGGTTGCCTCCTGCACATGTGGGACCAGGTATTTGAAGCCACAACCTTTTGATTACAGAACATCGTCCCAACCAACTTAGTCACACTGGCCAGGGCTGTCCCATATTTTTGAGTTATACAAAACATTCTTTTTTAAAACAGGTTATTTATTCCTATTAGCTTATTCTTATGAAATAAAAATAGTAAGTATTTCTGTCATAATAGAGGAATTAAATTAATTATAATTGAAATGACAAAAATATCATAAGCTATTATTCATGTCTGGAGTTTCACCAAGTCTGTTGGCTTTATCTTTTAAATGTACAACTCTTGTAAAGAAATCTATATTTTGTTTTGTGTTAAATTCATGGTCACAAATCATAGCAGTTGCTTGTTTGAGAAAATCACTGAAGATTATTATGAATAGCTGAAGTCCTAGATTCTTAGACACAGTATATTTATTATGAAATCCTGAGGTTTAATATTGTTATTGTATCTTGAAGTTTACTAATGTTATTGTTAGTATGTGCTTTCATAAAATCATGTATAATATGAGTCATTTTCATCTTAAAACATTTATAAATATTCAAAGTATAACTATAGCATATGTACAAGAATACATTAGAATGTTCAATATAATGATTACATATAAAGTGAACATTCATAGAACGATTGAGTTTGAAAAAAACATTCGCAGCACTTCTGAAGTCCCACCCCTACATGTTCCTTGCCATTTTTTTGAGAATTTCTACTTTTATTTAACATTATTTTGGTTAATTCCATCCCTGTTATTGTGCATTGCTCTAGTGAGTCATGAAGCATATACATGATTAAATTTAATCGATGATATTGCCAAATTTTCAAAATGCTTGTACCAGTTTATGCATCTGCCAACAGTGAATGAGGATTCTTGTTACATGATATATTTAGAAATTCTTAGTATTTTCAGGGTTTTTAATTATTTCCAGTTTAGGGGTTATGTGTAGTAGTTGTTATTTCATTGTAGTGCTAACTTAATGCTTTCAGAAAGTTAATGAGGTTTGACATTTGATCATGTGTTCAGTAGTCGTGTTTTTCATTTTATGCTATGCATGCTCACAATTTATCCTCCGTTATCTTACTTAATTTTGTTTTTCTTATTGATTTGTACAAGTTCTTTATTCTGGATATAAATCCTATATCAGTTATATATTAAAAATGTTGCCTCCTGTTCTATTGCTTTCCTTTTTATCTGTCTTTTAAAAAATACGAGTTCTTAATTTCAATGTAGCTGAACTCTTTTAATGAGACCAGTATAACCTAAATACTAAAACATTACAAGAAATAAAATTATAAGCCTTGGCTCAGTGGCTCTGTTGGTTGGAACATTGTCTTGATATGCTAAGGTTGTGGGTCTGATCTTCCGTCAGGGTACACATAGCAATCAACCAATGAATGCATAAATAAGTGAAATAATCAATTGATCTTTCTCTCTCTCTCTCTCTCTCTCTCTCTTCTTTCTCTCTCTCTCAAATAATAAAAAAATTTAAGAAATAAAATTATGAACCAATCTTTCTCAAGAACCTAGAAGCAAAAAGGCCAAACAAAATACAAATAAATAAAATCCTATTATACGTATATATGATTTGCTAAAGACAAATGTGATAATACAGTACAAAAGGGGAACAATGGCCTTTCTAGTACTAGGTCAAATTGATATGCTTAGACAGGAAATATTTTTTCTGATCACTACCTTACAATCCTAACTGAATAATACTAGAAGTCTTAAACCGGTTAATAAGGCAAGAAATATAATAAAACATAAAGATTAGACAGGAAAATATAAAACTGATTCTTTTTGTAAATGACAAAATTATCTATGTTTTTAAGATCCTAAGGAATCTACAAAATAACTAATATAACTAATAAGGAAGTTCATTAAGGTCATAGGATGCATTCAATATGCAAAATTCAACCCCATTTACTCTTATTTTTTTAACACAAAAGTGGATCTTGTAGCTCCTTTAGATTCTGAAGATGGTCATAATCCTTCTCCTTCCAGAGATTTAACTAGTGAAGCTTACTTTTCCTGAAACTTACCAGCAGCATTGAGAAAGCATTGTATTTGCATGAAGTTTGGTCTTATTTATTTGCCTTACTACTCTACCTAATTGTTCCCTTGTGTGTTTCATTTCAACCATTAAGTTCAGTAATTTACTTCAGCAAATTGTTTATGGAGAATTATCAGTTTCTTTCTCTAAATTTCCACATTTACTGTGGTTTATTTTCTTGTCATCATATATGAGTGTGTATGTCTCTCTGTATATGACATACACGAAGATATGTATACACAACAATTTAACTTATACACACAGGTACATTACTGTATATCGGTACTTCTCAGAGAGCATCTGGAATCACTTTCCTGTAACATTGTTTCCAAAAATGTTGTGATATGTACTTTTAAGTGGAGAGTCAACATTTTACCTTTAATTAAAAAGAATATTCTCAAAATATTACAATAATCCAATAATGGCTTTGGATATTTCAGTAGGCATAACCTATTACTGACAATCCATATTTCTTTTATTGCTGATGATATAACATGGGGTCATTTGATAATTATTTTTATGAGAGTGGGGCCCACAGATGCATTTTACTTGTAGTGGATATAATATCCATTATATGACTTTTGGCATCGGTAAGGGAAAGGAAATAAAGTGTGACTGGGCCATTAACCTGTCAGAATTCTCTGTCTTTTTCTTTTGCATTTTGCCTGGTCCATTCTTAGTTTATAAGTCCATGCAGAGGTAAAATATTTGCTGTATCTAAAATAGTTGGAGCTACAAAGTCCAGCCCTGAGAATAATGATTTTGTGCTGGCAACTATGACTATGGTGTTGAGAGCTGTCTGTAGGTAGAAGGGGTCCTTGGCTTACAAGGCCCAGACTGTGCGAAAGGACATCGCTCCAGATTGTAACCTTGAACATGGCAATCTGTGTGAAGCCTCTAATAAGCAGACTACTCAATAAATGTTAGTAACAATTAAGAGCAATTAAAGTTTGTTCTCCTGGAATAAGAGTTATAACTTTCATATATATTTTCCAATTAACCTTACTGTAAATATGATAGCATTTAAAGATACTTTTTATTAGTTCATAGACTGTTCAGCTACTTTCATACTTTCAGCAATCATCTAATCATCTTTGAGAGCGTAGTATTTTTTAAGTTAATTCTTTAAAATGGGGAAATTTCTTATTAATAAAAAAATCTTTAGATTTGAATTGGTTTTCTTAAATCTCTTTCAGCAGAGAAATGATTAAATTTGCCTCAGTGGAATGGGTTGCAAGTTGTGATTACTGATGTAAACCATCCACCTGGGTTGTTTCAATTCAACAGAAGTTTGCAAGTACAATTTTCAGCAAATTCATGTGCTACTTTTACATACAGCATTGTAGACATTGAGTTTTAGTCACATTTAACACATAGATTAAGAATGGATATCAAAATGTGTATGACTGACTTTTCAAATAATAAAAAAGTAAAGACTTTTTCTGAAACCCTCTAGTTTAGATTCAAGAGGGCCAGAAGTACCCCAGGACCCCTCCACTCATGATCTTCCCCCAGGGCCTGAGGCACTCCTGAATGAATGAAGGGGGCTTTAGCAGAGGGAAAGCATCTCCCTTTCAACTCTCCTTTGGTTTTCTTCCTTCTCTTTATCCACATTCTTATGTTGTGCAGTCTCTTCTCAAATGCTCTTTGGCCTCTGTATTTCATTCTAGCCTATTACTTGTCCTAGTGCTGCTTATAAGGCTAAGAAGTTGAAGTTAGGCAATTGCTCTGGCATCATTCCTTTTTCCAAAGTTAACCAAAATATGGTGATTGTAGGAAAGGTTTGAATTGTTACATGGATCATATAGGAACCAGATTTATCATGGTTTTTTTTCTTTATGTTTTATACTTTCTTTTTTTAAAAAACACATTTTTATTCATTATTTTTAGAGAGAGGGGAAGGGGGAGAGGCAGAGAGGGAGAGAAACGTCAATGTATGGTTTGCCTTTCACCTGCCTCCAGATGGGGACCTGGCTGGAGACCTGGCTTGCAACCTGGTTATGTGTCCTGGCTGGGAATTGGACCAGTGACCTTTGGGTTCACAGGCCGGCACCTTATCCACTGAGCCACACCAGCCAAGGCCTGATGTATTTTTAAAATTTTAATATTTAATTCTTCTGCTTGGCTAATATATAGAAATACAATAATTTTCTAGATTTATTTTTCATTTAAAAAACTTGGTAAACTATCCTATTAATTCTAATAATTGTTTAAATCTTACATATAAACAATCTTTACAAATGCGACATTGGTGATGCTGATACTTGGACATTGAGACTTGAACTGAATCACACCATTAGTTTTCCTGTCTCTCCAGCTTGCACATGACAGATTGTGGGACTTCACAGCCTCCATGACCACGTGAACCAATTCCTATAATAAACATACTCTTATGTATAGTAGGTTCTACTATATATATAGTAGGTTCTGTTTCTCTGGAGAAAATCCTGACTGAAACAGAACAAATTCTTCCCCAGAGCCTCCACATAACCAGATAAGATACCAGCCCAACCCACATCTTTATTACAGTCTGGGGAGATCCTGAGTAGAGAAACCAGACAGGTCTTCCCAGACTTCTGTGTCATGAGCATAGGTCATGATGTAGTCTTTCCTGTAAGTCAGCCACCTGCTGAGCAGCCTGGCACTAATGAATAGACAAGTCACACACAGTAACTATACTATTCACTCAGCTTTTATTGAATATAGGTTCACTCAAAGTAGAATATCAACACCAGGCAAGGGATTTTCAAGCAGATTAATGATGTTCCCAAAGTCAAGCAGACAGAAGGCAATGAGATCAGTAAGGATATTTTAACTTCAGGTCTAAATTTCTTTTCATTAGGCCAGACTAATTTTTTTTGAAATAGATAAGTACTTATTAATACATTACTTTTAACTAAAGATAGTTAATATTTAAATTCTGTCATATGTATAAAGGGTACAACATTAAGACAATGTCATAGGTAAAGTGCACTTCTAATAATATGATAAAAATAGATATTGCTTTTGTTCACTATGTTTCTAATGAAAAACATAATGGTTTATTATCCAAAGTGTAATTTTATAATGACATTATATGATTGATATACTCACCATTTTACATGTGTTTGTGTTTATGTTCATCTTTGAGTAACAATAAAGTTAGATTTGCTCTTTCTACCTTGGCACTTAAATTAATCTGGGTCTAATTTGTTTGGATACATATTTATCACCATCTTTATATTGGTTTCATCTGTACTATTTCTCAGTGACAGCTCAAAGCAAAAATGCTTCTCAGAAATTACTATATACTTACACAGACTAAGAGCCTTGTATTATATATTCTTGAGATCTGCAGGGTTAATTTGGACAGAAAGTTGTTAGTAGTGATCAAATGCCACATGACTGCTATTGAGTGAATATGCTTATGTTAAGACTGTGACTAATTACATACACTGAAATACCAAGCTGAAAGGAAAAAATTAAGTCAATCAGAGGATTGGGGTTTACTCTCCACTTAATTGACTGGTTGTTGTAGTGTCATATAAACACAGTTTTAGTTTATTCCTTTGTGCTGATGGGGTTGACATGAGTAAAGCTTAATTTAAAAACTTAAGAAAGACTAGAAGTTTCTTTGACAGTTATTGGAAGTTTTTTAACTCCCCTTCTCTTTCTGGGCTATTGCATCAGTGACTCTCTGGTTTTGACTCAATGACACTTGAAGGAAACTTAAGAAGAAATTCTGGAGACTCATTTCTTCTTCATTAGAGCTAATCTTTTTCAGATTGTTGGGAGTATCATTTGGCTTAAGACAATCGTGAGGCTTAAAATGAATATCGTTAGTTCTCAGACTGCCTGACACTACTGCTTTGATATACAGTAGTTTGAAAAGTATTCAGGTTCTGTTGGGGTTAAAGTTGTACCTCTTGAACAGAAATATTTTCTGATTTTTTAAACAATAGAAACATTGAAAGGTTCATAGGGAGTTAAGCTTGAACCAAAGTCTGACTCAAATTCTTTTGCTATTCTAAAACAGGAAAAGTTTCCTCTGCCACTTAAAAATACATTTTCTTGTAGGCACTGTAGCTTGCTTTATTGCTAAGAATTTTTCAAGGCTTAATCTTTAAAAATGTGGAAGGGGAAGGGGCTAGACAAAGAACATGCATGAACGATCCATGGACATGGAAAACAGTGTGGGGATTAACTGTGGGAGCATGATGAGAAGGGCGAAGGAGGGCAAAGGGGGAAAGTAGTAATAGAATAACAATAAAAAATGAAAAAAGAAGAAAAATGCAAAAAAATGTAGACTATAAATGCATCCCCCAAACTGGCTCAAACAACATTTTGGATGCAATAGCTTTTCATTTTTGACTTAAGAAAGAAAATAACTTTTGAAAAGTGACAATTACTTACTCATTGTTTTTGGGAGATCCCAGGTTGGTTTATGGGTTCATGAGAACAACATACTGTGATGAGTTTCTGGAAGGTACCTTTGTGGAGCATCACTGGTTGGTGAGTTCTTAGGACATTGACTGAACCTACTTTTAACCTTAGTCCCACCTAACCATGCTCAGTCTGTGTCTGCTCCTTAGTACCAGTCCAACTCACGTTGTGCAACTGCTTCACAAATACACAATGAAAAATAAAATGGCTTCATTACTTTCAAGTTGATGAATCCCTTGCTTCTATTAATTCCAGACTTTTAAACTGAGAGGGTTAAGTTGTTCATCTAATGTTAAAGAAACATACATGGCAGTTGGGACTTGCTTAAGGTCCAAGTAACAGGGCTTTCCATGACCAAAAAGTGAGGTCTCTTTCCAAAGTGATCCACCTCTTTTCCTGACTATAGTCTGAGATATCATAAGTCAGGTTTGCTTGATTATCAATCCAGAATTATCTGTATGCATTCCAAATAAACAAACAGAAACTCTCATTGTATTAGAGTGGGCAGGCCTATACAACCACACTATAATTCATTAAGAATTTAGATCAGATGAGGTATATATTGGAAAGGAAAATCACCTTCTGCTCATCTCTTAAACTAATCTATCTGTAGCACTAAATTTCCTTTCTGTCCAAATATTCTAAGTTATGTTATCTAAAACTAAAACCAAATGATATTTTAAAGTAATATCAGCTAAACTGATAAGACCAGAATCTGACATAGTTTCATGGCTTGATTAAATGGTCATGATGTGAACCATACATATCAAATTGCCTGGTACCACAAGGGAGCCTTGAAGGAATACAGGACTGAATGGCAATGAGAATGTTGAAACAAATAGAAATCCTTTACTCCCTACTGGAAAGCAGAAAGACATGGACAGTGGCAGGTAACTTCAAATAAAGAATCAAGTATTTGACTGGGGATCTGAATTTTGTACTTACAGAAATTTGAAGGGTGGGTGCCCAGTAGACCCTGCCTGGTACAGAGGGTTGAGGAAGCTTTCGTTATCATGGTGGGACAATTGCCCAACCCTATATGACTCCCTATAGGCAGTCCCAAGACCAGAATGGAGTTATCTTCACTTCTTTCACAATACAGCCAAAGAAAAAATTTGATATTGAAAACAACTGAGAGAGAGAGAGAGAGAGAGAGAGAGAGAGAGAGAGAGAGAGAGAGAGAATGACAGAATAGGAAGGAGAAAGAGATCAATATTCTATGGAACTTGTCAACCTCAAAAATTAAAGACCCAAACCAGGTGACTCTGATGACCTTGACTCCTGAAATATTGTGACTTTGGTTTGAAACTAGTTTATAAAAATAGAAATAATGTGTTCTTTAAAAAACATATTTTAAAAACTTCTCTGTCCAGGAATTTTTCATGGTTAGGCAGTCAAGCTACAAAGTTTTTACCAGAGTCTAATAATGTCAACCTTTATCAAAACAAAATCAGGAAGTAAAAACAACCTTTCAGGTTTTTCATACTGTAACAGATTAAACGAAAGGTCCCTTTCACAAACTGCTGCATTAAATATGCAAAACTGAAAAAAAAAATTGCTAAGTTGTTCAGGCATGTAGTCAATAATAAGACAAATATAAAGAATCAGAAGACTCTTAGATATTCTTTGATTAAAAAAAAAATAAGGTTGATTAATCAATTCCAGCTTGCCATATTCTCTATTTAAAGGCTACCATACAACAGAAAACTGACTTGGCAAACTAAATAAGACATCCCTGTGGCTTTCATCATTGTCTGCATGTACAAATATTAGCAAAAATTAAATAGCCTATCAAAAAATCTCAGAAATTGAAATAAAAGTGAATTTAGATCACTGTTTCCTTCAGTAGGATATATATCCAGATTATGTGTACCACAGTTTGTGGAAGAACTCACAGGAAGATACCTTAGATTTTGTCCAACATATTTTTTAAGGTTTCCACATGAGCATCAGGAGACAATATTTACAGCTTCCCTATTGGTGGTGGAGCCTCATAAGTTGGTTTTAATTAAGCATTGCTCCCATTCCTAAAATTCTTTATTTTTTAACTCTTACAACTTCATAAATGCATACATATACATTTTAACTTGAATTCAGAATAGTTTCTTGAATGAAAAATGTCGTACATTCTTGTGTAATTGTTTAAGTAACATTTAGCTAAAGATGGAATGTAAAACTTCTATAAGTGGAGGAAGCAGATATCTGGGTATAGCTTTATTTAGTTAACTAAAACATTCCCTTCCCTATGGGATTACTAAGCATATTGGGTTACCAATATGAAGCATTTACCCCGAATGGTCAAAGTATATGGAAACTCAGATCTGTGTTGAAATACATATGAAATTACAGCAAAATATTTTGATTGATCCCATTGAGTTCAGTGGGCCATGAGGAAGAGTCATATTCAAAATGATTCATGATAGAAGGGTAGAACCCAGGAAGCTTCAAAAAGGAGAGAAACTGCTTTATCCTCCATGGCTGCCATCCTCTCTTGTTCTCCTCTAAAATAGAGTAAAGCAAAGCAACTCTCACTTCCCTAAGCTTCAGATCTAATGAGTGACATAGCCTTCTATCCAGCTGTGTCACTGTACACCTCTTTTATGATTACTGGATAATTGACACAAATATCCAGGGGAAGAGCTGGATCCTTTTTTGAGGGGTTGGGAAGTAAGACACACATTTCAAACTTGCAATATCAAGCCCTGAAATTTTTCAGCTGGATATTGTCATGAAGCTTTCTGTTTACAAGTCAATTGCTGAACCATTGATTGAATAATTGAATGTCAAATCAAGTTTTGTTGCTATGACAACCAAACTAACTGACCCATTAAGGGTTGGTCCTGGTGAGTAATCTAATCTGCTGTTCAGAGTATGACTGTTTTGACTGTCCCCAAAACTAATTCCACGAGGAAGCTATTGAATTGGTACCATCAGACCTCAGAAAGTTGAGAAAGAACATATGGAGGTCCTCAGTTTCTTTCCTGAGTATGGAATGGCACAAAAGCAAAACAATTTATAGGTTTGTTTATAGATATCATCTCTAATTATGGCATTTGGAGTTCAGGGGGCACTTCAAAAGAAGAATAACTACTTCTTGTTAAATTTAAAACATGCAGAAAAAAACACAATGAAGGAACTTTATTGGCTCTAACCACACTTCAAAGGGTTTCCATTTTATTTATGAATATCAAAGTTTGAAATAGAAAAATGGAAAGTAAACACATAGGTGAGAATGCTTAAACTTACTAGAAATAAATTAAAATGCAAATTAAAATGATAATGGGGATCCTGTAAGCTTGGGCCAGGAGATCACCATTTTGAAAAGCAATCTAACTAGAAACTATATAAACTAGACAACATTACCTTACCTCTAAAAATTTTTATCCTAAGGAAATAGTTCTCAAGAAGAAAAAGTTATGTTTACAAAGAAGTTAATGGTAGTGGGGTTGGTTCATGCTTATAAAAATGCGAAAGGATCTGAAATGTTAAACTTCAGAGGAATGAACAAATAAGATGAGAGTGTTTGATATAGTATAACTAAGCAACCATGAAAAATTGTAAATATGGAGACAATGTAGCAATGTAGAAAATGTTCTTGTTAAGTGAAAAGGCATATGAAAGCTCTATACTTTATATTTCTATGATTGCAATATGTGGTATATTTTTATATATATGGACAAGAAATGAAATGGAATAGAAGAAATAAAAACAGTGGAGAAAATTTTCTGAAAAGCATATATGAGCAAATATATCTCTTTTGAAATCACTAGGTATGGTATTATAATGTAGTTAAATCACTAAATATATCAACAATGTTCTATTGTAAAATTTTACATTTGAGACTTAGGGAATAGTGAGAAACAAATCTATAAAATGTTCCTTAGAGTTACACTTTCATTTTCTCAAAACAAGCCCCTTAAATCAAATTTCTATACTTTGTTTTTATTATGTATGTAACATATTACTTACCAAAAAAAGCAAATAAAAACAAAACAAAAAACAATAATTCACCCCACATCGTCTCTAACTTTACCCCAACTCTCCTTTTATTTTACAAAAATAAGATCCAACTATGAATACTATTAAGTGACTTTCTACAAGATAGTCTGTATTTTTCAAGCAAAGTTTATTTTTAGACAGTTTCTTTCCTTTTTCCTGTTCTCAGCCCATTGTAGCTTCCCTTTATTAACTCAAACGGTGTGCCAGTTACTGTACGCATACTCATCTACCCTACAGTGGCTGTTATTATCAGGGCTGCACTTACAGCAGGGCAGCTGTGGGGATGAGGGGAACAAGGCTCAGCCCCCCTTCTCTTAGCTCCCCATGGATTGCTCTGTAAATGTCTCTCTACTTGTTGGCTGGCTGGGATTGGCCCTGTAGGCAGTGTCACCAGGTAGATGCCCCTGCCTAGCTAGCTCTGCTTCATGTACCTCATTCCTCTTGTTTCCTGGTTTTGGCACTCTCCAACCCTCAACCAGATGTCCTGTGATGCCCTGAGACTCACACTTGAACTTATCTCTTGGGTGGGCCCCTGTAGGAGTGACCAGCTACAGATCACTCCTGCTGGCCTTATTGGTCTTTCTTTCATTAGATTGCAAGAGATTCTAACAATAACACTGGGATGTTAGCTCACGGTCTTCCTGAAAACCACTATGATCCTAAGATTGATTATTATTGGTATTTTTACCACTACTGGGCCAATCTTAACACATCATATTCATTTTAGAGAATTCTTATTATCATAGCATCTTAGATGTGAAATGAATATTTATTAAAACAATAGTAGAGCTCCCCTGGCTTTCTTTCTACACCCTAACAGCCACCTGGAGTGCCTTGATTGTGACTTGATTTAGGCTTCTCTAAAAGAGACAGCTTCTTCCATTACCTTCATCCTGCTATCCTCAAGGAAATACCAGCCACTTGCCTCTGTCTGACTCATGCAGGCCTGGGTTAGAATCCTAATTTCTTCTCATGCCAGTCCCACCAGTCCCTTAACAACTCTCCATCTTTGTCTATGAAATAAATACAAGGCCTGTCCAGAAACTATCCAGCAGTGTACTATGAAAAATAGAGACATTTATTGAAGAGGATACAGGAAACATTGTACATAGGACAATGATGCCACAGTCCCTTTCAAAGTAGGCACCTTGCGACCTCACAGTTCTCCCAATTGCCATCAGCTGCCCCATTGCATTTTCCTGAATTTCATCAATGGTCTGAAATTTCCCTTTCAAAGTGATTTTAGTTTTGGGAAAAGCCAGAAGTCAGAGGGCGCCAAATCTGTGTTGTAGGGGGCTTGGGTCACCTGGGTGATGTGACATTTTGCCAAAAAATCTCTGCATGAGGTGTGATGCATCACCAGGCATGTTGTGGTGATGAAGCTGCCAATCACCAGTTGCCCATAGTCATGTCCTTCTGAATCATCTGAATAGTTTTTGGGGAGGAATGTTCAAACCTAACACAAAATTTGTTGTTTCACTCAGTCATTTTGAATGTGATGGTCACACAATATACATTCTCACTCAACGGCATCCACTGCCCCCACTTATCGGTACAGTGAAGTCATCGTTGTTTGTGTGTGCGCATTCCAGTCCATTCTCCTTGACTGCCAGGTTACATTGATGTTGTGCAAACTGTTCTTGTTACATTAACAATGGCTGGACCTCTTCTGGACAGACCTTGCATATCAACATGTAATTTATAGTTTACAAACATTAAACATTCAGCATATTGTCTGGCTCACGTAGCTTTCTACGTGATATGCACGTAGATATACAAGACACCTAATTTACCTTTCCACCTGAACAGAAGGTAGTATTCCTCCCTTCTTAATCCTGCTGTCTCTGTACCCTAGAATCCCTAGCCTCCTTTACTCAGTCCTACTCACCATACCCATTCTTAGGATTTAGTGGCTGCCACCATTTGCTTTCCATGTTCCCCCTCCAATACTGTTAATCACAGTATTATGCTGACAATTACTAACTCATGTAACCCATGCTCTCTGGCCTCAGCCTGCTAGTCCTCAGTGCAGCATTTTTATTTCTCTCTTGTTAGATCAAAATTCCATAGCGGCTTCACAAAATTTCCATACATTTAATGACTCCAATTGCATGCCCACCTTCCTTACTCTCATCAGAAGAGCTAGTTTCCTATTTCCAAGATCACCACTGTAGAAAATAAACATTGTAATAATCTCAGTAAAGCATTTCTGTCCTGAAAACCATTCGGTGTTCCTTACATGCAAACAAGAGTATGATCATGATTTTGATTTAGTTTTATTTCTCCTTTATGAACCCTATATTTCAAGCAATCTGAATAAGAAGTCAAAATCTCTACTTGTTCCATTTCTGCACCTATCCTATGACCATTTCTTTTTTTTCACATTGCCGTTCCTCTGCATTTTTCAGATATCAAAATGCTGTCATCCTTCAGCCTTCTAATAAAAATTTCATGTTTAAAAAAAACCGTCTATGATTATTCCAGCTTACTGTCCTATTTTAAAACATATGGCCCTCTATTCTACTCATAAGGTGCATTCCACCTTTTATTATATCATTTATCTGCATTTCATTCCTCCTCTGAGAATATAGGCTTCTTAAGAGAATGCAAGCAGGAGTGATATACATTTATAGATTCTTAGGAAACCATCGTTGAAATAGTTCACAGGTAGTGGAGAGGGCAGGGTTAGAGGACCCCATCTGCTCTTTCCCCTCTGTCTTCAATGTCTCTTTTAAAAAAATGTTTTCTAATCCTCATTCAAGGGTATGTTTCTGATTTTAGAAAGAGGAGACAGAGCACACACACATGCACTCACACACATACACACACACACACACACATGCATGCACATAGAGAAACATTGATTGGTTACATTCTCCTGTATGCACCATAACCAGGGATCAAACCCACAACCCAGGCATGTACCCTAACTAAGAATTGAACCTGCTACCCTTTTGTGGACTCATCATGCTCCAACCAACTGAGTCACCCAGCTAAGGCTGAAATCTCTTTGAAGTAAGAGAAAACTCTGTCTAGAGAAAAACTCCCCAGGAAGACAGGTCAAATGAAGATCAGATCCTTTGTGTTCTGGTGGGGATCTTTGCAACCGAAGAGATAAAACAGAGGGAAAAGGATGCACTTGAATTGTGGGCCACAGGACTTTGCTGTCTCTTCCTGCTACTCAATGTCAATGACTCTGTAATTTTCTCTGGGGCTGAAAAGTCTCTTCAATCCCAAGCTTTGGGTTTTGCATGTTACAGCTTTGTCAAGAAAAACCCCCTCTGCCTAGAGCTTAATTCATCGAGTGGCCTTCAAACTGAGAAATATGAAGACTAGTCAAATACATGCCATGCCCTTTTTCTTAAAGAGTTTGAGCTAAACACAGGAAGAATAGAGAACCAGTAAAAAGGACAAAATGAGCATGGGCTCAAAACGTGTTAGTATGGCTATACATACATGTGTGTATAAATACTTGTATTGAGGTACTTGTATGTGTGTCCCTCACCCATAATACTGGCAGCAACATCCAGGGAACAGGAATTTTTGTCTTTCATTAGATTTCATCTTATGCCAGAGACCTTTTGGAACTAGAAACATCCATTACAATGTTGGGTTAGACCTTTCAATAAAAGTAAGACCTGAGTTCTTAAGCAAAGAACTATCAACTGGCTTTCTCATTGCATGTTTCTTAGATGTAACATGAACCCTAAATAATTTTGCAAAACTATCTCCATCTAAAATAGAGGGCAATCTGATGACATTTATTTTAAGTATCATATTTACAATTAGGAGGCATCTCTTTACTCCTCTTTCTATGAAACAGTGACACCTACTGCTCGGTGGGGCTAATCCTGGGGGATGTTCTGAGACTAGAATAATCAGTGTTTCAGCTATTTCCTTAGAGCCAAGGCAGGACTTTGGTCAGTCACCATCTTTTCCTGCTCTCCATCCTGCTGATGCCCCTGCACCGCACTATCACATTTGAACTTCTATGCAGACCGGGTTCTTTCTGACTCAGCTTATTTCTTGAACAACAATTCTATTCGAAAGTCTTTCTTCCTATGGAGTGCAAGCTTATTTTACTTTTTAACTTTCTCTTAGCTCTATCCTTGGGCTAGTTCTCAACAGGTAAAATTCCTTCTCTGTATGATGGCCCTAGAGACAGAAGGATGTTATATCCCACCAGAGTTTTCTTTTTCCAGCTCAACAGTCCCAATTCTTTTAGACTTCCTGGATATTATTTCAAACTCCTCTTTATATCTTTCTTATTCTGTACATGTGTTCTTATTGATTCACATATGTTAGAAAAATAAAAGTGTGCATGTCACAAAAGGTATATCATGATGTAAATAACTGACCACATCCTTAGTTAAATGGCATCAGTGATGTAGTGGGTGAGCCAGTGGAATTTGAATAGAGAAGATCTGGGTTTAATTTTGTTTCCCCTATATGAGCCATCAGCCCTATGCAAATCAGCCAGCAAACTGCAGACCTTTATTTTCTCAGCTGTAACATGAATGTGGTAATAATAACCACCTAGTAGGTTTGCACTGAGGCTTAAATGCAGCTCAGCAAGGCGTTATGTGAAGAGCACAGCTACTCAGTGAGTACTCGATAAATGGAAGCCTTCTTCTTATTAACCAGCTGCTTCTGAACTAGATAAACAAATATGAGAAAAGTTGAGGAGGAATGGGAAGTGAGAAGCAATACAGGAAATAAAAGAAATAGAGGAATGCACATGTTTTAAATTAACTATAAAATGTAAAGTTTCTTAAAGTCTGGGCCAATTTTATGAATATCCTCTGTGCCAAGCTCATATCCAGTGTCTGGTATATAAAAGGAGATTAGTAAGTATTTTCTGGATGAATGGACTTCATATGGATCAAAATATACTATACAGCAATGGAGGAAAACATCATAAAGTTAGTATTCGAGTGACATTTCCTATATGAAATGTAATACAATATAAAAAGCCCAAATAACAGATGTTGAGCCATGCCTAGGTTGCATGGTACATTTAAAAACCTGAAAGAAGCTGTTCGTTCAGCAATTTCAATTCATTTGGAAACTTTGGAGCCATATTGTACAAATTTATTAAATTTTTCTACATAAATATCATAACAAAATTTATTTTTAGTGACTGCCTATGTTTAATCACAGGTGCTAAAAACACAAAGTATAAATGATTGTTTCTTCCATGAAGGAGTCTATAATCTAGTTGAGGAAATAATTTCAGATAAAAGAATTGTACAGTCAGTAGTAGCCAAACCACTCTAGCAGCATACCTGGGAAACAGTGCAATCATTTTCCGTGATATGTGATTCAAATCCAGTTTTGGAGTTTATTATTACCCCCTCTAAGTCAGGCAAAACGCCTTTTAAAAGGGGAGGGGGGATGAAAGTATTTGTATGAACTTTGAGACAGTTCATAGTACACTTTCTAACCACATGTCACTCAGAGGATTCAACAGAGGTTTCAAGGAAAGAAGGCTGGATGCAGGAGTGAGCTGGGATCCTAAGTGAAGAAATTCCATTTTCTTGTTGACTGTATTGTCAAAGAGTATTATCTCTGTGTAATGAAGAGAGAAGTAACTATGCTGTCTAAGTGAAATGATTGTCATGAGAATAATATAAAATAATAAAGAAAAGGGTCTTTGAAAATCTCATTATGCAAATGCAAATTGATATTATCCTTTATTATTATCCTCTGACAAGTACATATTCCTGCCTATCCAAAGAGATAACATGTGGGCAGAATGTCACATCTCTTCTATGGGTCATTAAAAAGAATAATCCATAGTCCATTTTTTAAATCAAGACACATTGGGTGGAGTTGTACAGCAAAAATAAATGTCCAGTCCACACTGGACAAATTGTTTGGTTAATCTTAATAGTTAATATGGATTCTGATATAAATAATTGGTTGCAGTAATCAATGTAGATTCTTAACATTGCTAAAATAAATAATTTGGATAGATACGTGGCAGCATTATACACAATGGGCTTTAAATAATGAGCACACTTATACATGCAGAAATTTGTTATTGACTCTAATAAATTCCCAGAATTCCATGTCCAAAGTTCTCTTACCTGTATAAAAACGGACTTGTGTATAAGAGGAATGGCTCTGATTTCCTAACATTACCAGGCAGTGGGAATAAATTATCAATATGAAACTTCTGTTTTATTACCTGGTCCTACTGTCTCAGAAGCTCAATCCTTTCTCTTTAGTCTCTCAGCTTTTCCCAGGTGAATCCAGGAATGCCTAGCATGAAAGCCACTCATGTTCTTCCACTTGGACAGATTCATGGTTTGTCTGAGGGATGCGCTTGGTCACTGCCATGGCTGCACTGTGCACTGCATGGTCTGCTGGGGCTGCATCTTTGATATCCCCTGGCTACCAGCAATGTACTGTGGAAGTGAGTATGGTTCATTGATCAGTGTGGACCCCATAGCTGTGCTGCTTGTGCCAAAGTCTCTTATGAAAGAGATTAACTTCTGTCTTCAGCCATATACAAGCACACACTACATCCTAGGACAGCCTAGAAGTCATTCTCTTTCCACCATTGCTATAACATCTCATCTTTATTAATGAAGAACATTAATATTCTTCATTTCCCTTTAGCCCAAAAGAAAAGCTTCTATACACACCTGCTCAGGTGACTAGATGTCCAGCTAAGTTACTATTTTAGCAAAGAACCAGACCAAATCCCAGTTTAGGATCATTAGGAAAACTTAAAGGTTTTGCTTACAAAATAGGTAAATTCTTACCAAGATTACTCATAGTATACATGGGTAAAATGCACTTATTTTTAAATTGTTTTTAATGCAAAATCTGAGCTGCCTTACTATTTAAAAAAATAAAGTGTACCTAAACTAATACAACATAATAGTGCCTATAAAATGTCATTAAAAAATTTTTAAAGAAAAAATAAAATAAAAAAATAGTGTTGCAAATTTTTTGCGAGGACATACCTCTCAAAATTTCAGATTTTCTGCATAGACTATTATATCATCTGTGAACAAAGGCAGCTTTATTTCTTCCTTTGCAATCTGCATACCTTCTGTTTCCTTTGTTTGTCTTATTCCATTAGTTAGGATTCCCAGAACAATCTTGAAAAGCTAGTGATGATGAGAAACATCCTTTTCTTGTTCTATATCTTAATGGGTGGGGGGAGACTTCAAGACTTATTGTAGATCAACAGTAATCGAAACAGTGTGGTACTGATGAAAGAAAAAAAAATGAAAAAGAATAGAAAACCCAGAAACTGACCCATATAAGTATAGTTAACTACTCCTTAATAAAGTAGTAAAGGCAATACAATGGAGAAGAGATAGTCTTTTCAAAAAAATGGCAATGAAACAACTAGATATCCATACATGGAAAATATGAATATAGACACAGAGTTTACACTGTTCACAAAAAGTAACCCAAAATGGATCACAGCCCTAAATGTAAAATGCAAAACTATAAAACCCCCTAGAAGCTAACACTGGAGAAAACCTAGGCTATGGAGATGACTTTTTAGATACAACGCTAAAGACAAAATCCAGGAAGGGGATAATTTAAAAGCTGTACTTGATTAAAATTACCTGCTTTACAAAGGACATTATCAAGAGAATGAAAAGTTGAGCCACAGACTGGGAGAAGATATTTTCAAGTAAGATACCTGAAAAAGGACTGTTATCCAAAATATACAAAAAACTCTTGAAAATCAAAACTAAGAACACGAACAACTTGCTGGGAAAGACAGTTCCACGCACACAATCTTTCTGGCCAACTTGGCTGTGCAAGAATGGGCCACAGCCTGGGTCTATTATCCTGTGTGGGGATATCTTACCTTGTTTCAGGCTCAAAGAGTACTCTTTGACTCTGCTTAAAGAGTGTGTGTCATCATAGGGTACCTGTCCAATCCCATTGCTTTATCTGTCCACCAAGTGGAGGGACAGAGTTCCTTCCACTGTAGCAAGAGAAGGGAAAAAGACCTTCTGGCCATGGAGGACTAACACTTGAAACTAATCTTTCTGTCTCTTCTCTATGAAATCAAGTGACATCCAATTCAGTGCTTGATTGTGTTGTGTTTTCCTTGGCAACTTTGATAACCAGAAGCAATGGGGAATTGTTTGGCTTTTATTCCCGGTTGGTTGGCATTGCATCTTCTCCCACAAAGAGAATGCTTTGAAAATTCTATTTGGATGCCATTTGTTCAATAGCTCTGTCAGAACATTGCACAGTGAGCCCAAAGGGCTACAAAGGGAAGGGAGTGGCAATAACTTGCCGTCCCATAATTAGACTCCCACTATTATCAACTGCTGCTCCTCGCTTACTAGCAAGAGGGTACATGTCAAGCAGCAATCCCACCAAAGGTCACAACCTCCGTAATAATTGGCCCATACAACTTTATTTATATGTAAACTCTTGAGGAATAAGTGCTTCCTTGGCCCTTCACATTAAAATCTTCTGCAAGAAAATCTAATGAAAAAGAAAGTATTGATTATTTTTTTAGTATTAAGCCAGTACTGCCAAACAGTACTTTTTGAGTAGGCCAAAAAGTTTGTTATGTTTTTTCATAAAATAAATGAAACATTTTTCTTTTTACCAATAACTTTATTGATTTGGATATTTTGAATATGTTGGCTGTCTCCCACTATTCTATTGGATTCTAGTGAGTAGAGGCCAGAGGTGCTGCTAAACACCTTCCAATGCATAAGAAAACCCAACTGGTTCGATTCCCAGTCAGGGCACATAACCAGGTTGCAAGCCAGGTCTCCAGCCAGGTCCATAGCTGGAGAGGCTACCATATATTGATGTCTCTCTCCCTCTCTGCCTCTCTCTCTACCCCTCTCTCTAAAAAATAATAAATAAAATCTTTACCAAAAAAAGTAGTTTAAAAAAAAAGAAAAGAAAAGAAAACCCTAAAGCATAGAATTATTTGGCCAAAATTTCAATAGTACCAAGAAACTTTGCCAACCACTTTAGACACATTCAAACAATCATAGCACCTTCTCCATATACTGCAGTGTCTTTTTTGTTGTTTCAGTTGTGTTTTTACCTTTCTTGAAATAATACAGCATCATACACCAAAAATGTTGCACATTTCCTTCCATCTTCAATATTAAAATGAACTAAAGGGGGCATTGCTGGAGGAAATGGGGCACTGGGTGAAGGGGGCAAAGGGGGGCGGGGAATTGGGACAACTGTAATAGCAAAATAAATAAAATATATTTTAAAAATGGCTGCACAAAATTCACCAATTTTGATGTTTTTTAATGCACTCTAAGTTTTTTTATAAGGTTTTTTCTTTTTTCCCCTTTCTCTTTCTTTCTTTCTTTCTTTTTTCTTTCTCTCTCTCTCTCTCTCTCTCTCTCTCTCTCTCTCTCTCTCTCTTTCTTTCTTTCTTTCTTTCTTTCTGCTATATTATAATTATTTCACTTTTTCCCCCTTTGCTCTCCCCTGCTTCCCTCCCTACCCACCTCCCTCAGTCTATCCCCAGCGCATTGTTCATGTCCATGGGTCCTCCTCACTAGCTCCTCGCTGAACCTTTCCCCCACTTTCCCCCTCCTCCCCTTCCTGCCTAGTCACCATTATTTTGCTTCTCTTTTTTATTTCCATACCTCTTGTTTCTTTCTGCTCACCTGTATGTTTTGTTCATTAGTTTCTTGTATTAAGTGAGAGCATACAGTATTTAAATTTTGCTGCCTGGCTTATTTCACTAAACGTGATATTCTCCAGTTGCATCCATGCTATCACAAATAGTAAAAGTTCCTTCTTTCTTTCTGCTGCATAGAACTCCATTGTGTAAATGTACCAAAGTTTTTTGATCCATTCATCCACCGAAGAACTCTTAGGTTGTTTGCAGCACTTGGCTATTATAAATAGTGCTACTATGAACATAGGGGTACATAGGTTCTTCTGAATTGGTGTTTTAGGATTCTTAGGGTATAATCCTAGTAGTGGAATCTTGGGGTCATAAGGTAGTTCTATTCCTAGCTTTCTGAGGAAATTTCATACTGTTTTCCATAGTGGTTGCAGCAGCCTGCATTCCCACCAGCAGTGCACCAGGGTCCCCTTTTCTCCATGTCCTTACCAGCACTTGTTGTTTATTGATTTGTTGATGATGGCCATTCTGACTGGTGTGAGGTGGTATCTCATTGAGGTTTCTCACTGATGGCTAGTGATGTTAAGCATTCTTTCATAAGCTTATGGGTCCTTTGTATGTCCTCCTTAAAGAGGTGCCTGTTAAGGTCCTTTGCTCATTTTTTAATTGGGGTGTCTGTCTTCCTGGTGTTGAGTAATATTAGTTCTCTGTATATTTTGGATATCAGACCTTGTCTGAAGTGTCATTGGCAAATGTGTTTTCCCATATGGTTGGTTCCCTTCTCATTTCGTTGATGATTTCTTTTTTTCTTTTTTTCTTTTTTTCTAAAGATTCCATTTTATTATTTTTAGGGAGAAGGGAAGAGAGAGAGGCAGAGAGGGAGAGAAACATCAATGTATGGTTGCCTTTTTCACCTGCTTCCAGCTATGGACCCTGCTGGAGACCTGGCTTGCAACCTGGTTATATGCCCTGACTGGGGAATCAAACCAGCGACCTTTGGGTCCACAGGCTGGCATCTTATCCACTGTGCCAACAGCCAGGGCTATTGATGATTTCTTTAGCTGAGCAGAAATTTTTCAGTTTGATGTAGTCCCATTTGGTTATTTGTTCCTTTATTTCCCTTGCCCTTGAAGAGATATTTGTGAAAATATTGCTGTGTGGGATAGCTGCAATTTTTTTACCTATGTTTTCTTTTAGGACTTTCATAGTGGGATGGCTTATGTTTAAATCTTTTATCCATCTTGAGTTTATTCTGCTGTATGGTGTAAGTTGGTGGTCTAGTTTCATTTTTTTGCATGTGCCTGTCCAATTCTCTCAACACCACTTATTGAAGAGGCTATTTGTACTCCATTTTATGCTCCTTCTCCCTCTGTTGAATATTAGTTGCCCATAAAATTCTGGGCTTATTTCTGGGCTCTCTATTCTGTTCTATTGAGCTATTTGTCTGTTCTTGTGACAGTACCAGACTGTTTTGATTGCTATGGCTTTATAATATGGTTTAATATGATTGTGTGATTCCTCCTACTTTGTTCTTCTTTCTCAAGACTGCTGTAGCTACTTGGGGTGATTTTTGACTCCATATAAATTTTTTAAGTATTTGTTCTAAGTCTATGAAATATGACATTGGTATTTTAATAGGGATTGTATTGAATCTATAGATGGCTTTGGGTAGTATGAACATTTTTGTGATGTTAATTTTTCCCATCCATGAACATGGTATATGCTTTCACTTATTTGTATCTTTCTTAATTTCTTTCTTCAGTGTTCTGTAGTTTTCTGAGTACCAGTCTTTTATCTCCTTTGTTAACTTTATTCCTAGTTAGTTTATTTATTTTTTGTTGTTATTGCTATAGCAAATGGGATTTGCTCTCATTTCTTTCTCAGTTTTTTTGTTTTTTGTTTTTTTTTTTTTTTAATGCACCCTCCTTATCGCAACAGAATCTTTTTTAGATGTAGGTGAAGGTGATACAGGTGAGGCTGCCAGAAGTTGGGTGAAGTGCCTGAGACCTTGAGCTGATAAAAAGCCAGAGGTGGTAGGTGTAGAAAAAGAAGTCAGAAGGCAAACACTAAACTGCTGAGATGAATTTCACCTTGCTCTTCTTCAGAATTTGTGTTTTTCCCTTTTGGGTAGCCTTTTAATATTTCTTCTTTTGCTTCAATTGTATTCCAACTAATCCACTGCTCTTTGTCTTTTATATTTTATTATTTTTAGTTAGATATTATATTAGCTTTTATTTTATTGTTATTTCTTGTTATTTCAAATCTCATGTTGCACTTTTCCCTTGTCTTACTCCATTTTGCCTTCTTGCTCTTTCTTATTTTTGTTGTAAATTTTATTCCCCTCCCACAATACACCTTGTTCCTATTCCTTACTCTTACTATTTCTTTTCCTTCTAGCCTCTCAAAAGCATTCTTCCTTCCATTAATCAGCTCACATTCTTTATCCCCTTCTTATAATATTCTTATTTCCTTTCCATCTTTATAAATTGTGGCTTGTTTGGCATGGGTATTATAGTTATTGCTTTTCTTCTTTAACATTCCTATTTGTTCACTACTTTGTTTTTAGATTCTATTTATTTATTTTTAGAAAGAGGGGAAGAGAGGGAGAAAGAAAGGGTGAGAAACATCAATGTGTGGTTTCCTCTTATATGCCACCAGCTGGGGACCTGGCCTGCAACTCAGACATGCACTCTGACTAGGAGTCAAACCAGCAATCCTTTGGTTCATAGCCTTCACTCAATCCACTGAATCACACCAGCCAGGTCTGTTTACTACTTTTTTACTTCATATCTCATAGATTAGTCTCTCCCTGTCTTACTCCATTTTGCCTTCCATCTGTCCTTGCTTATTTGAGTTAGGAATTTTATTTTTTGTCCTTTCTTAGCCTGGATTCTATTCCTTACTCATTATTTTTTCCTTTCCCATTCCTCTTAAAATTACTTTTCTTTATTGTAGACATCTCATATTCTCTTTTCTCTTTTGTGCAATGTTCTTGTTCTTTGTTCAGTTGTTGTTGTTGACCCTACTGTGGTTTTCCTGCAATTTTATTCCCTTTGGTTCACTGCCTTTTAAATTTTATTTCAAACCTCATGGTATACTCTTTTTTTTCCTTCCTCCATTTTGCCATTCCCTTTCCCGGTTTTACTTATGTTTTAAATTTGATTTTCTCCCTTCCTTTACCTTGTTTCTAATTCCCACTCTTATTATTTCTCTCTCCCTTAGTCATCTCATATTTCTTTTTCCCATCTTATAATTATTCTTTTTTATTTTTTCTCAAAAGATTTTATTTATTATGTTCAGAGATGGGGAGGGAGAGAGGGAGAGAGAGAGATATCAATGTCTGGTTGTCTTTCACCTGCCTCCAGCTATGGACCTGGCTGGAGACCTGGCTTACAATCTGGTTATGTGCCCTGGCTGGGACTTGAACCAGCAACCTTTGGGTTTACAGGCTGGCGCCTTATCCACTGTGCCACCCGCCAGGGCTAATTATTCTTAATCTCTCTCCACCTTTTTTAATCTTTGCTTAATTTCTGTTGATATTGTAATGTTGTAAGGGGGTATATTTGCTGGCATGGGTTTTGTTTTTAGGTATTATTGCTTTGTTAACCAGCATTTACACAACAGCATATAAGACATGGTAGTAGTTGTGACTCCCAGTCAGCCAGCTGAAGGGGAGAACCCACCAACAAATGAGCCACCAATAATCAAAGCCCAAGTATAAGAAGAGAGACTACATAAATTGAATAAAGGGCAATCCTAGAGCATTTGATAAGGAGTCCAAAGAGATTGCACTATTGAGTCCCACAGAACTCCTGCCACAGAAGTGCACCCCACAAGGATAGGCAGGTAAAACAGAGCAACCTGAGATGCAGAAACAAACAAAAAGAGTCACCTAAAATGAGGGGGACAAAAAAATAACTTTCCAAGCCAAAGGAAAGCAGGAATCCCCAGAAAAAGACATAGAATTCAAAATAATGGTAATAAAGATGCCCAAGAATCTCAGTAAGAACTACAAGAAACTTTATGGAAGCTACAAGGAACTTAGTGGGAACCACAGCAGCATGAAAAGGGAACCAACTGTACAGGATAATATATTTGCCAATGATACACCAGACAAAGGTTTGACATCCTAAATATATAAAGAACTCATATGACTCAAAACCAGGAAGACAAACAGCCTGATTAAAAAATGGGCAAAGGATCTGAATAGATACTTCTTCAAGGAGGACATACAGATGGCCCACAGACATATACTAAAAAAAAAAAATGCTCAACATCACTAGCCATCAGAGAGATGCAAATTAAAACCACAATTAGATACCATGTCACACCTGTCAGAATGGTCTTCATTAACAAATCAACAAACAACAAGTGCTGACAAGGATGTGGGGAAAAGGGAACCTTAATGCACTGTTGGTGGAAATGCAGACTGGTGCAGCCACTGCAAAAAACAATAAGAGATTTCCTCAGAAAACAAAAAATGGAACTGGTTTTTGATCGAGAGACACCACTGCTGGGAATATACTCTAAGAATCCTAGATCACCAATTTAAAAGAACTTATGCACCAATATGTTCATAATGGCTCTGTTTACAATAGCCAAGAGCTGGAAACAGCCTAAGTGCCCATTAGTAAATGAGTGGATCAAAGAACAGTGGTACATTTATACAATGGAATTCTACTCAGCAGAGAGAAAGAGAGAAGGAACTTCTATTTTTTGCCATAGCACGAATGGGAGTTACTTCAAACACCACATGATCTCATCTATAAGAGGAATCTAATGAACAAAATAAACTAATAAACAAAATAGGTATGAAAACATGAACAGACTGAAAGTAATCAGAGGGGATGGCAGAGGGAGATAATGGCGGGAAGAAGGGGAAGGGAGTAGGCAAAGAGCATGTATGAATAACCCATGGACAAGGACAACAGTTTGGGGGTTGGCTGTGAGAGTGTGGTGGCGGGGGGAGTGAAATGGGTACAGCAATTGGGAAAGTGGGAAAAGTTGGGACAACTCTAATGGACTAACAATAAAAATGATTTAATTTTAAAAAGACAAAAAATAAAAATTTAATTTAGGTGACCATCTTGATCAGTTTTACATCACCCAAAACAGACTTTGCCTAACAGTACTGCTGGCATGTCTCATATTGGGATAATCTCATATATTTAAAACAAATTTTTAACTTTTGCCATAAAAATATGAAAGTATCAGGTTCTGAAGAATTTAACCTCCCTTGATATCCTAAAGATCAGAGAACTGATCTGGAAAAGGTAAGATCCCCATGAATAAATAATTGTGTTAAGCTTCTAGGAATAGGTGATGGGGAAATTTTGACATTAAGTAACTCATAAGTCTTTAAAATGTCTTGAGTCATTCACATGGATAAAAATCAAGTAACCTGTTTATTACTAAATAAAGAGTTTCAGAATGAAATCTAGTATAGACCATGAAGAGGACACTGTCCCTTGGTGAAGAAGACAAAATCCTATGTGTGATACCTTTTTTTTTTTTGCCTACAAAGGCATACTACATGCATGGAGTGGCATTCATTTGTTTATTCATTCCTCCAACAAATATTCATTGACTTTCTTTCAAATGCCTCTCTCTGTGCTGTGTTAAGGAGATGCGAAGGTATTTACCTTGGCACAATGCCTGTTCATAATAATTTATAGTTAGGGAAAACAAAATCTTTGATATACCTGATTTTAGTGAAAAAAGACTTGTATCAAAGACCTTTAGTATGTATCATTTTCCAGGACTCAACTTATTTATAACAGAAAACTATTAAATCAAACCATCTCTTTTTTTTTTTTTTTCTTTTAGCTCTCAGAACTCTATGTTTTTGTTATGCACTAACAAATGACCTTTAAAAGTGTAAAGTCATTTTAAGTCATAAAAATAATTTGTTCTGGTTTGTTGACCATAAAAAGTAGCCTTCCGTTTTTCATCACCACAAAGATAGTACTTTGCAAAGCACCCCCAATATCTTGTTATGTAGTTGTTAGTATTCTTATCATTTTAATTTTTAGTTAACTGTTTTGTGTATAATTGCTTATTTAAAATTGTATATAAAGTTGATTCTATAATTTAGTTTTACAGATAAAACTGAGAAAGGTATAGAAGTTACCAATCAGCTACAAATTCAATCTGGCTTCCAATGGAGGTGGGGGCTGCATTGAAGGGCTCTTTGATTTCATTTGAATTCAGATAATATCTACTCTGGGCACCACAATAGAACTTGGTGTTCAGTGATGCACAAGAAAATAAAATTTTGAAAGGATAAGATATGTGTGTCACTAGTAAATATTACTAAAATATTACCTGCCCTGGAGAGATACTTAAGTCCAAGGTTAATCATTTGCGTAGACACCTATATAAACAGTATAACACAACCACACAGCTTGCTGTGAGGTCCTACTGTGTGACATATAACTGTTCTACTGTTGATCCTTGGACCAACCACCCATGTAAACAAGTTTCCAAGAGTGCTGAAATACTTTATCATGGGTTTTCCAGCTCCCTCCAGAATTTGCCCAGATTGATATTAATTTGTCAGCTCTGTCCTCCTGCTCTTTGCACTCATATGTCTAATTCTCAGATTCCCATTTGGCATTAGACCTTAGCTTCTAACACTTGGCTCAAGAGTCCTAGCTGCTTTTAGACAAAATTTTCTGGCTCAAAACTTTCTGGTCATTTCCTTTTAGAGATGATTCCAGTATTTGCCCTTGTGGCCCAAGTTTTGTGAGCCATGGATAAGTTACACTAGTGACACCCACTGTTGCATAAGAAATGTGCAGAGCATCGGAATCAGCCCTCCAGAGAAAGTTAGACATCAGCCGTAATTGAATGACTTTTTTTGTTTTTGTTTTTTGTTTTTTTTTTTTTGAAAGAAGGGAAGAGAGAGAGGCAGAGAGAGAGAGAGAGATCAATGTATGGTTGCTTTTCACCTGCCTCTAGCCACAGACCTGACTGGAGACCTGTTTTGCAACCTGGTTATGTGCCCAGGCTGGGGAATCGAACCTGTGACGTGTGGGTTCACAGGCTGATGCCTTATCCACTGTGCTACCAGCCAGGGCCCTGAATGACTTTTTGTACAAGGTGTCATGACTGGGTCTCTGTCATCTTCCTATAGACATTCTCCTACTCAACACAATATGCTTCAAGCAAAACACTACTTGTCATTTCCTGAATACCTCATTTGTTCTTTTGTGTGTGTGTGTGTGTGTGTGTGTGTGTGTAATGTCTGAGCTTTTTTATATATATGAAGGTTTTCTCTATCTTCTGTTCATTTGAAGAATTCCTGCATGTGTCCTTCAAATGAGCTAAGGTGTCATTTCCTCCTGGAAGCATTCTGGCATCCCCACACCATGGGAGGGGTCCTCACCTGAGACCCTGCATCAGTTCATCCACTGTTCAATAATTGTTTTACTTTCTTGTCTCTTTTCCAAATATATTAAGAGTTCTGAGGAATTTTAGGTAGCATCTTGTTCACCTCTGAGTCCCTGGTGCCCAAGACAGAAGTCTGGAATAAAGTACATGCTTCATGAAGTGTGGATTGAGTAGATAAGTATATTTGTAACAATGGCTTTTTAGCTGCTAAATGTCAGTTTCTTGAAACTGTTTATGGATTACTGTCAGGTTCAGAAATAGTTTCTTCTTTTCTATTTGTAACTGCATTATGTTCTCCTGCTGCCACCTCCTTTTCCAGGTTTTCATTATGAGGAAATATTGAATTTGATTTTTTAATCTGTGATGCCTCAGGATTTTTCTTTGTTATAAACACTGTCTTGCTATTTGTGTTTTCTAGTGAGATACCAGCATTCACTCAGTCAACACATTTTTAAGTGATGCAAGTATTTTACAAAGTACCTGAATACTGCATCATGATAGTTTAATTTCCTATTTGTTACAATACCTTCTTTCTTCCACTTTACTTCATCATATCTTCCATCAGAGTTCAAACTCAGCATAATCCTTTATGGCTGAAGATTTATAGCTTACTCCTGAAGTTAGCCATCCTCATACATTAGCTTGGGGTTTCTCAAATTTGTCCAGGTGGCAAAATGCCTGGAATAATGCTCCATCCTGATGTATTGAACTCATATTTAAAGGAGAAGCTCTTTTAATTACAGAAAACATAACTGTATTTATAATGCACAATATAAAAATTATGACACCAAATGAACATAATCTTAGAAAAGAAACAAATTAGTGAACCAGACATAATTATTATAGTCACTCATTTCTAATTTCTATTTGTTATGGAAAAAGTTGGAGAGGCTTCATATAGTATGTTTTTGAAATATGAATTTTAAAAACATACTATATGAAGCCTCAATTTTTCTGGCAAGCCAGAATTCCTCTCTAGATAAAAAGTAATTGGAATATTTCAGAATGCATAATTAGACTATGTTCTGTGACATGGTTTTCAAACTGTTTCTATAGAACACAATCTTTCTCCATTAAACTGAGTAACAGAAATTTTTTTTCTAATTTATAGATATCATTTAGTTCACCCTGTGTTTTTTTTCTCATGATTTCTCTTCACTCTGATTCTTTCTGATACCTGCTAGTAGATGACAAAATGAATTTCAAGTAGCTAGCGAATGTTGATGCAAACCTCATAATCACTATACTAGTAATAACCACTCTTAATCTGTTCCATAAGTACTAGGCATCCTGTTAAGATGTAGAAGTTTTATTTCTTTAAATAATATAATGTACTTCTTCTAATAATAGAGGATTCTGTTTCCACTCTACAGGTAAGAAAATGGAGGTTACAGAGGATAAATAACTTGTCTCAACGTTTCTGCTTCTTCTGCATCATTCTCTCAACCAGAATTTTAGGTATTGTCTGGGAAGTGGATTGAAGTGGACAGAGGAGGATACTCCAATTAAATCTCTGTGATATTTGTGTGATGGAGCAGATAAACCTAGAACTTTTCAGGCTGTGTTCCATAAAGCTGTTATTTTATTTCTAGTTTTGGTGTGTGGACAGTGGGTCTTTTCATTTTTGCAAGCTAGCAAGATATAAATTGCACTTGAATACCTCTGACAATAGTCTGCTGCTACAAGACCCTGTAATAGTAGCAAGGTTTTCTCATTTAATTCTCAGTGTAGCTGCCCTCTTTCAAGTTCTCTATACAGTGCCAGCAGGTACTGACTTGAGTGGTTTTGGTCAAACATATGAGGCCTGAGTGAAAAGCAGGTGCATCAGGAATGTATGAATTTGAATCCAGTTTATGCAATAATATATTTTTACCCCTTACAAAGTGAAATAGAGTTCTCTGGATTTACTATAGACACCAAGGAGCTTTATGGACATGTGAAGTTCCAAACATTATTTAGATAAATCATTGAGTTTTGCCTAGCTCCATCTTATGATGTGTGATGCTTTCCAGTGCCTCTGGGTCCAGAAATTAAAGAATGGCTCATGCTTATCAGCACACACCATTCTTCATCTATGACAGAGTATGGGAAATAGATTCATATTAATTTTTAATAAGATTCAGAAATAACATCCCTTTGGGCAACAGAACAGAATATAGTTAGCTGTGCAGAGAGTTTAAGGTACATTAAAAACCCACATCAAATATACATCAAAACCCATATTTAAGTACTCATGGTTAGTCCAAATAGACATCTATAAGAGCAGCCATTTACTTAAAATGTGTCTCAGGGAGGGTGCACCTGCCACATACAGCTCACCATCTGTGGCTTTCCATTAGCACTGTGCTGGCATAAGCTCTTTGGTAAGTGTACCTCCACAGGCCAGCTCTGCCTTCCCAGCATGACTGGGAAGGTCACAGTTGTCAACAAATGCTCCTACCTCTTCTCCACTCTCTGATGCATTATGAGTTAGTGCACCTTTAGTGATTTAAGGATAGTTTTGTTTCCATTTTAAAAAGCTACTTATGAGACATAAGTGCTGTGTGATGGCAAGATATAACACAGAAGAACAATGCTAAAATGCTAGTACTGAAGAACAAAGAAATCCCTGTGTGGTGGTGGTAGATATTGTTGATCTCTCAAATCTTTTGATGTTAGTTAAGACTTGACACATCTCTTACCTTTATGGTAGGTTAAATCTCCCTCATCTCTTCCCCTCTCTTTAATGTAGATGTGACTAGACTTTAGTATCTTTACCCATTGCTCTTTTCTCTGCACACACTAATTCACTTTGATGTCTTTGTCTTGCACCTACATATATGTGCATTCAGTTCTACCTTCCACCCTGTGATTCAGTCACATAAATCTAAATATAGGCTGTACACCAGCACTTGACATAATTGGTGACTCTCCTAGTTGGTGGTCCAATTTTCTCCAGGAAAAAGAAAGTTGTTCTTTGGTGATGATGAACTCCTTTAGCTTTATCTTGTCTAGAAAACACTTTATAGGCCCTTCTATTCTAAATGATAGCTTTGCTGGATAGAGTATTCTTGGTTGTAGGTTCTTGCTTTTCATCACTTGGAATATTTCTTGCTAGTCCCTTCTTGCCTGGATAGTTTCTTTTGAGAAATCAGCTGATAGTCTTATGGGAATTGCTTTGTAGTTAACGCTCTTCTTTTCCATTGATGCTTTTGAGATTCTCTCTTTATCTTTAACCTTTGGCATTTTAATTATGATGTGTCTTGGTGTGGTCCTCTTTGGGTCCAACTTATTTGGAACTCTTTGCTTCCTGGACCTGTATGTCTACTTCCTTTGCCAAATTAGGGAGGTTTTCTTTCATTATGCTTTCAAATAAGTTTTCAATTTCTTGCTCTTCCTCTTCTTCTTCAGCATCCCTATGATTCAAATGTTGGTACATTTAAAGTTGCCCTAGAGGTTCCTATTCCTCTCCTTACTTTTTTCCAATCCTTGTTTCTTCTTTCTGTTCTGGGCAAATGTTTATTTCTTCTTTATGCTCCAAATCTTTTATTTGAATCCTGGATCCCTTCCCATCACTGTTAGTTCTCTCCATACCTTTCTTTATTTCACTTTGTATAACTTTCACTTCTTCCTTTATTTTGTGGCTGTATCATTTCTCTGAGCATCCTGATCACCAGTGTCTTGAACTCTGCATCGGAAAAGTTGATTATATCATTTAAGGGTTTTTTTGGGGGTTTTTTTTGTTGTTTTTTTTGGGGGGGGTTGTTTTTTCTTCTTTCATTTGGGCCATTTTTTTGCCTCCTCAACTTGGTAGCCTTCCTGCATTTGTTTCTGTGTATTAGGTAGAGCTGCTTTTGACTTCCTGTTTTGGTAGTATGGCCTAATGTAGTAGGTGTTCTGGAGTGTCCAGTGGCACAGCCTCCCCTATCACCCAAGATGGGTACCCAAGGTGTGCTCTTCATGTGGGTTGAGTACACCCTCCTCTTGTAGTTGAGCCTTGGTTGCTATTGGCTGCTCAATGGGACAGATTTATCAAATCCCATCAGCTGCAAGGACTGGTTGTGGCCTCTTACCACCAATTTCTGCCCTTTGTGGAGAACCAGCTGTGCAAGGGCAGGTGGTGATGCTCTGATTTGGTCTGCAGCAATTTATTGGGTAAGTTGGCCATGGGATTTCCAGGTGGTGCAGGCCAAGGTCAGCCCCCACCTGTGTTTTGCCCAGGGTACCCTGCCTGAGCTATAAAGCAACCTGAGACAGCTGCTATTTGTACTGGACTTGGAGATTCCCAAGGGAAGCCCAGCTGTGCCTCTATGCTGGCTCCTGCTGGCACCAGGCCTAGATCTTGCTGAGGCCAGCTGTTCCTCACTGAGGAACCTCACTTCCTAAATTGAGAGGATTTAGGAAGTGGTGAAGCATGAAACATATAGGAAAGCAGCTTGTGTAGGCCTATAAGTTGGGTAGCGCGTGGAGTCTCTGGGGATCTCCAAGGTGGGCCAACAGTGTTAGCCAGGTTGATGGAATCTCAGATATGGCAGCAGTTTACCAGCTCTAGAGTGGGAGGATTTAGAAAAGAGACAATGACCCCTGCTTGCCTTGATACCAGACACTTCAGTTTCTCCCTGTGCACCACTGGTGCCTTTCAAGCTGCTACCTTAGTGCTGGAGCTGAGAGGGAGTGAGTCTGGCAGGTGAGTTCATGTGTGGGTTCTTTAAGATTATCTGCTTGGAACTCCAGAAGTTTCTTCCACTGACTTAATCCTTCCTTGCTGGTTTTTGCAGCCAGAAGTTGTGGTGACTTAACTTCCTGGCACTGGAACACTATTCTGGGGGGCCTGGTGTGGGGTTGGGATTTGTTGCTCCTGACATATCACTCCTGGATTTTTATCTACCACACACGGGTGAGAGATCAACCAATTTCTTTTACCCCTTTTACCATCTCGATGGATGTGGTTTCTTTAATTTCATAGTTGTCAGACTTCCATTCAACTCAATTTCTGACAGTTCTGGCTAATGGTTCTTCTATATTTTAGTTGTAATTTTGATGTGGTTGTGCAAAGATGCTAGCCACCTGTGCCTACGCTAACATTGTGACTGGATTCCCCAAGAAAGTCATTCTTCATGCTTCTCTTTTCTGCATATTTCTCATTCAACCCATCACCAAGTCATGCTAATTATATCTTCAGAATACTTACAGAATGTATTCCATTTCTGTTCCTCCATATATCTACTTCCAAGTGAAGGCCCTGACCATCTTTTGCCTCAGTAATTTCAATAGCTTCCTTACCTTTTCTTTTCCCCCAGTCTTGCTCCAACTCCTTCATTAATCCCCTACACAACAACTAAATTGACCTGTCTACAGTGTAAACTTGATTGGATCACTGTAGTTCTTAAGATGCTCAAAGACTCTCCATTGACTATGGGATAAAGTTGAAGCTCTTAGAGTGGCATATAAATAAATACCTTTATGTCCTGATACAGTCTGCCTACATATCTAATTTCTCTACACTATCAACTATATGTCTTATACTCAAATAACTATATATCATATTCCTTTAGCATTTTGCACTTTTATTGACCTTGATCCTTCTAAGATCATTTCTTCATCTAATTTCTCCTCATTCTGAACTTCACATTTTATATTCTAATAAGTATAATCATGTTCTTTTAGCATTTTGTGCCTTTATGCTCCTTGATTCCTCCCATCTTTCTCTAATTAGCTAACACTCATTCTTCAAAGTGTTATTTTCTTCTGAGAGTCATACATTAACCCAAGGATGTATTAACAAAATACTCAAATGTATCACCATATTGTCCTTGCTACTTATTAGAATACATTATATGTCAGTCTTATCTACGGTATAAGCTCTATAGGAACTGTTTCCCTCTTTTATTTTATTATATTCTTTCATGTCTAATTACCAAGCTTAGTACATGACAAGTAGTAGTTCCTCAATAAGTATTTCCTTATGTGAATTGAGAAGCATTTTGAACATTACTATGGATACATGCAGCATGACTTAAGTTTTGAACTCCTCATAATTTTATTCTATTAGTTAGTTTTAAAAGTGTTTGGCAAATTCATTTCTGATGCTTGCAGGGTAAGGATAAGGAAGAAAATAACATATAACTCTTGATCTGAAGGAATCTACCAGTGTAATCAGGATGTAAGATATTTTATAATCACTAGTTAATTACATATATTGCACATTTCATAACATATACATATATTAATTATACACTTATGTGCATTACTATTACATATACTATACCTTCAAAAGATGCTTAAAATTACCAGTGGTAAACCAGGCATTAAAACAGGCACTAAGGATTTGAGAACTAATAAGACATAATCCTTGTCCTTAAGGAGTTTGCAGACTAGTTTGGGCATGAACTGAGGAACAAACAGAAATTTACAATGCAGTGTGGTGAGTGTTTTATGTGTCAGGCACTGTGCTGGGCACCAGAATTATACATGAGTAATAAAGCACAACTTTCCTTATGGAGCTCACATAAGAACTCCACAATGGATGATGCATGCAGTTCTGGCCAAAAGAAGCAGGGAACAGAGAGCTGAGTATAAGTTAAGAAGAGGACAATGATTTCACACAGTAAATGGAATCTGAGTTTGACATCAAAGGAAGGGTGAAATGGGCTATGATTAGACTCATTAGATAAAAATTTTTAAATGCTTAGAACAAAAATAATTGTAATTAAAATACAATATATATTTTTCTTTCTTCTCCTTTATCCAGAAGAAAAAAAATATTTTTTTTGTTGTTCTACCTATAATACTAGTTCTTTCCTTTCACTCACAGTCAAGTTTCATAAGTGAAATTTGCCTATGATAATTATGCCTGATATTAAGAGAATAGTTGAAACAATATAAAAAATTCATTATTGGGAAACACTGCAACTTCCTTCTGAGAAATTTTATGCTGCAATTTCTCCTGAGGTTTTTTGTTTGTTTGTTTGTTTTTGTTCTTTAATTTTAAAGAAAGGAGAAGGGAAGGAGGCAGAGTGGGAGAGAAACATTGATGTATGGCTGCCTTTCACCTGTCTCCAGCTACAAATCTGGCTGGAGACCTGGTTTGCAACCAGGTTATGGGCCCTGGCTGGGAATTGAAACAGCGACCTTTGGGATTACAGCTGGTGCTGATCCACTGAGCCACCAACCAGGGCATTGCCTGAGTTTTATAAAGAAAATACCTTTACACTCTTCTGTTGACAATAACTTGGACAGAAAAAGGAAAAGAAAGAGAGTGCCTGACACATCAGTGATAGACTATTTGCATTCAATTGTGTTTTCACTTCTCAGTTAGACTATTACAGGGTTCTGGTTTCCTAGAACTTGTTAATACTTTACATAAGAAAAATCCCAAAGTATCATATTAGGTCATCTTCCATCTAATCAATGAGAATGGTATTTTAATTTCTATGAAATTAACAAGTATTGAAGGTTTCCAATTTCAAGGAATATGAAAATTGAACCAAAATGCATTAACCCAAATATCAAAATAAAAAATAGTCCTCTTGCTCATTTATCAAGTTACTTAACCAAAACTCAAGAGCAATCTTCCCCATGCAAGGTATGATAGAATGGTGATCAAACACCACCTTTCTCAGATGACCAACTGAAAACTGTATTACACACTTCAGAACACCAGTGTCTCCCAGTGGTCCAGTAAATAACTTTGAGAGCAATGCTAGTGCTACTTTCAATGTAGAAGGATTACACTGCTTTGAAAAGTTATTTTCTGAGAGTAAAGCCACATTTTAGTTAAATCATGCCCTCTTGCTTATTTGGTCTCCCACTCACAAAAGGCACACATTTATGACAAGCTGACCAAGGTGAATGGTGTGTTTGTGGTGCTAGGACAGAAGGAAACAGACTGGCCAGCACAGACACTAAGTGGAAGATATCAGTGGATCATGCTCTGATCTACCAAAAGAAAAAGCAACCGTTTTGGTACTTTGTCTAGGCTTGTATTTTGAGGAGAGGGGAGGGGGGCAGAGAGAGAGAGAGAGAGAGAGAGAGAGAGAGAGAGAGAGAGAGAGAGAGAACATCTAGCCAGCCCTGACTGGTGGCATAAACAGGTTGCAAGCCACGTCTCCAGCCAGGTCCGTGGCTGGAGGTAGGTGAGTGGCAACCATACATTGATGTCTTTCTTCCTCTCTGCTTCTCTCCCTTCCCCTCTTTCTAAAAATAATATATAAAATGTTTTTTAAAAAGGAGAAATCTATGCATTGCTCTGCTTATTTATTCATTGGTTAATTTTTGTATGTGCCCTCAATGGGGATCAAACCTGCAAACTTGGCATGTCAGGATGATGCTCTAACCAACTGAGCTACCCAGCCAGGACTAGTTTTTGTTTGTTTATTTATTTATTTTAAAAAATAAAACAGGAATGGTGAAATGACCAAGGAAATACAGTTTATTGTTAACCTTTTCTATCTCTCAAATAAACATTGACAGTTAACCTGCTCTGGATTTTGAAAGGCCTTTAGTCTAGCAGATAAAACTATGATTGCAGTTATGACTAATTTTAAGAATCTATTTCAGACTTATTAAGCAAGCAGAAGGAAATCATTAACTGGATTCACCTTCTTGTATCTGTTTGATATATTTAAGAGGTCCTGAGGAAAATGACACATCTCTATGTATACTTGGAACCAGCAAGGGACTGTCATAAATGAGTATAAAAATTATGAGTTCTACTTCTGGTTTAGGAAATACAGTATTGACCAATGTTCTCACAGATGACTATAAACACTGTATGAATGACACAAAAGAGATCAACTTAATTCACTAAAGAGAAAATAAGAGTTTTTTATTATAAAACTGTAAAGGAGAAGTGATGTTTTAAAGAAAATGACCTCAAGTGAGTTACTCGGTCTTGCAGCATTTATTGGGGCAATTAGAGCCCCAAGAGAAACATTCATTTCCTCTTGGACAGAGAATTAGGGGATGAATTTGGGGTAACTTCTGCTGGAAAACTTGGAATGAACCCCAGAAGAGAGAGAACAAAAAAGAGGGAGCCCTAAATCATGTGTATAAATTCTTCCCCCAAACCTGGCTAATATCCAAGTCATGGATGGGTGGGAACTGACTGCAGCTTAGGAGAATGGATCTCTCTAACTCTAGGTTACAACCCTGCAAAAGGCTTCTGATGACCCAGATAAAATCTGAAATTACTCAACATACCAGGCATCAGGAAAATGTCTGATTCTCATGTGTGGTGAAGCTATAGAAAAACTGGTACTTTGCTAAGAATATAAATTGTTTCCAACACTATGTAGAGCAACCTAGTGATTTGAGATTAAGGTAAATATGGTTATAGGCTATGAGTGAATAATTTAACTTTTATGTATGTACCTTAGAGAAACTAGTAAATATGCTTGGGAAACAATTGTAAGTATGTATTAAAATAAAATAATTATAATGAAGGGAAAAGTGGAAAAATATGGCTTTACAGGATATAATGACAGTAAATTTTATCAATAAAATACGAAATTACTGCATATTGTTTATGGATACCTACAAAAAATTTTTAAAATTTGACTTTAAATGATAAACTATTTTTTTAAGTTTTCACATGATAGTAATTACATTTAAGGAGGAGGAAATAGGCTGAGAGTTACCTGTATTGTTAAGGTTTTTTATTTGTTTGTTTTTAAATAGGCCAGAAGCAAAGAAAAAAAATTTTTAAGAACGGGAATACCACAATTATTTATAACTCCTATTTATACAATGCCCTTTTCACCCAATGGTATTTTTTGTGATGATAACTTCAGTCAACTGAGTTGTCCAGGGATGAGGAAAGAAGGAAACAAAAATTCTCTCTCATCCCCTCCCCGTCTCCCACTTCCTTACTTTTAGCCATTGTAGTTAAGAGAGGCAGGATGTACACATTTAGGTTCTTCCTAATTTGCTATATGTTGAGATATGACTCAGAATCACTTCTTTCCCATTTCTGTCACTTGGTTTTGACACTTGAAAAATTCTTCTTTTAATTGGGCAATGGCTCCCCCAGTGCTAGAACTGCCCTGTTAGAAAATATTATTACTTTTCATTCTCCCATGCATGTTTTCAAATGTTTTAGGGCATAAGTGAGCATCATTTGAATGGTTTTACTTACTCTTCTAAAGCAGTTTCCATTAATTGAGGGAGAGCTCTACAAACTCAGAAGTCAAAAATACAATGTTATGCAACACCTGAAAATAATTACATGGAATTATGTTCCCAAAATACTATTAGGTAAAGAAAGAGTTTTCAAATCCATAGTATGGTCCCAGTGACATGAAAATTATGTTAAAATTAACATAATTAATTATAAGTACATGCATGTATAGACACTTAACTGTATCTCAAGGGTGGGAGTAGAAGGAAATTTCATTTGTCAAAAAGTTAACTGTGTTTGTCACCAGTTAACGGAATCAATTAGCACTTCTTTCTTCTTTCTGTATTATCTATTGTTTAATGTATATTTTTACTTTTGTAATTTAGAAAGCTAAGGTTCAGATTGAAGGTAATTAATTTAGATAAAGGAAATCATCAGAAATATGAAAAAAATTGCCCACTTTCTAGAAATAGTGAGGTAAAGTTGAAGTGCAATCTAATTATGTTTATGGCCAATTAAAAAATGGTTAAATTTAATTTTACCACCAAATTTGTAACTGAATTTGAAAGGAGAACATTTTCCAACCTTTGTGATCATCACTTTGAGCACAAACCTAATATCAACTAGGATTTCAATAGCAATTGAAATTCAAAAGCTAGGCTACTTTGCTTATTTTATGTCCTAGAGTATTTCTAGAGGATCCAGGTGACTTCTTTGCAATAGAAATGAGTTATACTTCCTATTTGTATTAACAACACAGTAGCATTTTAGCAGGTACTATCACATGGAGTTAAATCAGGAAATCATTTTATTAAAACACAAAATGAGCTTACCTTCTAATCCTTCCCAAATAACAAATAATCAAAATTATTTGCTCACTCTATTCTAAGAAACAGGGAATTTGTGAAATCTTTATTCTTTAGCATTTGGAGAATATCTAACCCAACTACTTTGATGCCATTTGCCAAGCACTAAGATAAGAACATAAAAATGCTTACTGCTAGGGTATTTTTCTCATTCTTTTTCTGCTTAGGCTTCTCATCTATAGTACATTTGATTGACATTTTTGTTAATAGTTTAGTAGAAAGGCAGTTCACAAAGGTTTTTTTGTAAGTTTTCTTAAGATAAATAAAGTACCAAATTATGCAATTGTATTTCTATATAAATAAGGTGTTTATTTTACACCAGAAACATTAAATAAAAAGTGGAATTCTGAGTAGCCTATTAGTTGGCCTTGGGAAACTACAATCTCTGAGTCTGTGATTTGCACAGTTGTGTTATTGTTACTAGAAATCAATGTAACTTGAATTAATAAAAATCTCTGGTGAAGAATTATTCAGTTAGTCTAATTTGGCATTTTATTCAACTCTATTTCTCTGCACATACTTAGTATGTTTAAAAATGTCCTGGAATTTTTTCTGACTATAGCTTTGCATGTTGGTTAAGATATCTATGGAATCATGAGAGCCTTTGCTGTAGCTGCTCTCTTTTTCTGAATGGTTCTTCAACCACGTATCTGGTCTCATAACTTCTTCACCAAGTTCAAGTCTTTGGTCAATGCTTACCGTCTCCCTATGGCGTATTGTAAAGAACTTACTACTTCTGCAAACTTCTTAACTCACATTTTCTCCCCACTTCCCTTCCCCTAATTTCCCTTACTTTGATCTACTTCTTCCTTTTCCCATAGCAGTTATCAACTTCCACCAAATTATATAATTTACTTATTTCTTTAATTTATTGTTAAATATATATGTGTGTGTGTATATATATATATATATATATATATATGTGTGTGTGTGTGTGTGTGTGTGTGTGTGTATACATATATATATATTTTTCACCCTAGAATACAAGACTCCTCAGGGTAAAAATCTTTGTTTATTTTGGTCAGTAATGAATCCCAGGTACTAAAAGTACTTCCTGGATCATCAATATATATCATTTAAAATCAAATGATATGTCAATGAACTGTCAGCAAGTTATCCCACTATTTTTAGAATATATGTAATATAGCATCCTCCACTCTAACAGCTTCAAATAATATTTCCTGATATATTAACTAAACAAAGATACTACTGTTACCCAGCACACATGGATTCTGTCATAAACAGATAACTGCTTAAGTGTTAGGTTTTATCAGTGATAATGTTATAGTCAGTGGTTATTTTTAGTAAGACTTCCTTCTATGTTGTAGAAGTGCAGGTCTTTCATAAAATAATATTTTAATCTAAACATGTTTCTGAACTCCAAAACAGACTGATGAATTAGCCCTTCTTTACTATAGAAATACAGCTGTAAGAATGAGGGAAAGAAGAAAGCATAAGACAGAGAGACGCATAGAACCATGATTTTTCATTTCAAAGAGTGAGTAGTCAGAGAGGCATGAAGATCCATATTTGAAAGATGTTCTTTTATAGCATTTTAGAGTTATGTGAGAAATTAATGTAACAGTAACAGAGTGAGATCAAATGATCTAGTCAAGCCATAGGTACATTCCCAAGATATTCTTAGTGTCTCAGGCTTTGAGTGAATGAGTTGTTCCAACATCAATGAAATCCAAAAAGAATGACCAAGCATTGTATAAAATGTATTCGATTGGCCCCAGTTAGCTAGTCTGAGCCATAATAGAGGGCTCTCACATCTGTGTGCTGCTCAGGATGATGGATGGTGTGTAAGTGAAGCTGATTATTGTCTTGGGATGGACAGAGAGCTAATGCAGGAGAGTCAGCAGTTTGTAAATCTATTACCGACATCTTGGATGAATCTGACCTTTGCAGAGCCAAAGTAATAGACAGTGCAATACATAGCTCCAAGGAAAGTTCGTACTTCATTTTGAATAAAATTTTAATGATAAACCAATAACTGAACATATAGGTACCCATACATAGTTTCCATGCCTTTGATATTTTGTATTTGTCTAGGACTACATAGTTCATAGATGTATAGAAAAATATGTATCTTATTTGGATACCTAATCTTTTTCTTAGAATGCATATTACTGTATTTGTGTTTGAATGTGTGTCTGTGTGTGTATGCATCAAATACTTCAAATAGAAAAATCTTAACAAAAGTAGAGCTGTGTTAAGTTGTAAAATGTAATTGTCATTAACAATCTTGAAGTCTATTTGTTGGGTTACATTAAGCCTTTGAAGTAAGTCCTGCCACCTATCAGAGAGGCAGTGCAACATAGTGTTAGCAGCTTAGTGTTAAGTGAAGTCACTAGTCCGAAGTTCTGAGGCCAGCTTCCCCTCTTCCCAGGTCATGCAGCTGGCAAATGACCAACCTCACTGTTACTCTCTTCCGCCATCACAAGAGGAGAATAACACCTCACAGAGTTCTTGTGAAGGTTCAACTTGATAGTATATATTTTATAAATTTTAATGCTTTTCCTCCCCATTCTTAGTGTTCTCTGTCATTTCACTGTTTTGTTTTGTTTTTGTGTGTGTGTTTGTGTTTTTTTTTACTCTATGCTTATACCAAAGTATAGATTGTTCTTCCCTGTTATGGTTGGAAAAATACTATGACTGCTGCTGCTACTACTACTGCTACTACTACTACTACTAATATAATAATAATGCTATCTTTACCTTTGAAGTTCCAATTTATTTTTTTATTCTGAAACATTCCACTCTCAAATGGCTTAATTCACTTAATTTTTTTTTTACTTTGCAAAAATAAATAATTATTCTTTTTCCCCTGCTTATACTTAGATATTACTTAGATAAAAGGAAACCAACTTTGGGATTGATAAAGTGACTCCACAAAGCATGGGACAGGGTAAGCACTATACAAATGTCAGTTAAGTTGGGCACTGTCACCTATTGGTTTTATACACATTCAAAAGTTCCTTAAATGCAATTCACTATTTCAGGTCTCTTTCCCTGGTTCATATAATCCTATGGCCTTTCTCTTCATGTAGGACAATTCGAAACTACTTACCCAACCAGACAGCTCATTTACTCTTCTCCACTAATAACTTCTTGCCTACTATCCATCCCTACCTCTACCCCTATACTTCATAGAAGAGATCATTTCTTCCATTCTACTTTACTTTAGTTTAAGTATACATCTAACATGATTTTTCCAAGCATGATTTTATTTACTGTCTTTGTTCACAAGATGCCAGATCCCAGAGTCCACTGCTATAAGTAGGGTCTCTTCTTGGAGAAAATCTCCTGTGGGTGTTTCTTACCAAGGAACATTACTGCCAGATTTAGCATCAATATCTCCTGTCCTGGTCCTGATCTAATTCTAGGGAGCCAGCTACAACCAACAATATGCATATTGATTATATGTGAAATAGAATAGTATAAAGATTTGGTATCAAATTATCTATGTGTCCTAACTACCAACAAAAGGTGCCAACTTACCTTTGGATTGATTACTTATTACCTAATTTGGGGCAAGTTGCTTCTCTGTACCTCAATTGTCTCATCTCTAAAATGAGACCATGATAGTGCCTCCTCGTAAAAATATTATAAAGTTTAAATTAGACATCTATGGGCTTAGAGCAGAACCTGTCCTCAGGAAGCACTCAGCTCTCAAATTTAAATAATAATCAAAATAACTTAAATAGAAAATCCAATGGTTAATAGATCCAATTTCTTTAAAGTGTACCAAGAAAAGAATGGCCAACATTAATGATATTCCTCCATTTATAGGTAAGTTAATGTAAAAGCTCATAACAGTTAATTTGGTTTGAGAACTGGCTCTAATAGGCTTCACTCCTGTAGGAATTCTCCCTGAATCCTACCTCATAAGAAAGAGATTATGCATCTGCTGGGGAGAAAAAGTCTATATGGTATGAATTTTCTATTTATCTTTCAAAATGTAAATGGTTTCCTTTAGGACACAGCTCTGTAGGCTAGTACACATTTGCATGGCACTCATATTAATTTCCACGCTTCTCTGAGTTTGAACTAACTTTTCTAAGCCTTGGTGTAGTGTTTTAACCAAACTTCTCTACAACACAAATTGTCTTTGCTACCCTTGGATCATAGAAAGACGAAAAAAAATAGCATGTATGGACCCACAGGGACTATTTCTCAAGTGTTAAGGGGTTGACTTTTTCAGTAATTGGCTAATTCATTTTTCATCTTTTGACTTCACATATCATGGGATCAAATCCATTGAAAGTATATTAGATTGAATCACCAAGGAATATGAATTTTTCTTGCTCCTTTATCTTCTTCATGTAAATTAATAATGAATGTCCAGTTACCAAAGTTACAGCTTGCTCAAGGTTATTTTTACCATGCTGAACTATTTTAGTAGTATATCTAGTCAAATTGGAAATTGGACATTTTTGCTGCTAAGGGGATTTTCAGGCAAAGTTAATAATTCAGCTACCTGTACCTCTAGGCAAAATAAATAGATTGCTGGCTGCTTGTTGGTGAAGTCACTACCAATTATATCATTTGAAACTTTAAATGCACCCCACCCCCGGCCAAAACGTTGGAATTATCTGGAGGAAAGCAAGGTCTGCAGAGCACTGCTGCAGCACCATTTTTTACTATACATGCATTTTCTTCTTAAAAACCTATGTAAGTTTGGTAATTAGTTTTTGTAAGAATGCAAAAATAAGGGAAGCACACCAATTACTATGACTATTCCCTCCAACTCCAACCCTGCAGAAACTCTAGTACCAGATGTTAGATGAGACAGGATTCTCTTCTGAGCTTTAAACACAACTAAATAAATTATCTCAGATATCTATTTAGCAAGAATTTCAAGGGACCAGGTTAATGGTCAACGTTGAACTTTACCAACTAATTGCTTTTAATTTGTTCCTTTGAGCAGCTATTTTATGAGAGGCACTGTTCTAATTAGTTGGCATACATAAATGAATACAACTCGGAAAAATCTCTTCCACTACAGGAAGCAGGGATGGGGAGGGGCCGGGAAACAGACAGTAAGTGATAAATGTAACAATTAGTTCTTTCGGTATGTTAGAAAATTATATATTCTATGGGGAAAGAAGGTTGGGGAAAAGTAGACCAGAGTAGGAGGAGAGGTTACAGCGATAGATGGTTTGGGGTGAAATGCAATGCCACAGATATGGTGGATGACACCCCCATGCAGGGAGGCGGAGGAACGGGGAGAGTGAAGCTGTGTGACTCTGTTTTCAGCAATGGAAGACCTGGGTAGATATTAAACATACTTCTCATTCTCTCCTTCTCCAATCTGTCTGAAGGCAATTTCTGGCCTTGTCGCTCAGTGTTGGAGGTGACATAAATTATAAAAAGATAATGCCCAGGCTTTCAGATCCTATGAGATCTTATCTAATTCAAGCTCATATAGGTAGCATATTTCCCATTAGCTGTCTCATTTCACCATGGAGGAAGAAAGCAATGAATGCGATATGCAGTTCAATTCAATAAGTACATATCAGTACCTTTCACTTGCCCAGATTGGCTTTATTCAATTTAAGTGAGAAAAAGATTCAGAAGTTCTTATGAAGCCTCTAACTGTGTTGAAAGACAAACCATAGATAAATAAATAGCTGCAAAAACATATAGGCAGCCCTGGCTGGTGTGGCTCAGTGGATTGGCACTGGCCTGGGAACCTAAGAGTTGCTGGTTTGATTCCCAGTCAGGGCACATAACCAGATAGCAAACCAGGTCTCCAGGCAGTCCCTAGCTAGAGGCAGGTAAAAGGTACATTGATGTTTCTCTCCCTTTCTTCCTCCTTCCCTGCCCTTCTCTCTGGAAATAATGAATAAAATCTTTTTAAAAAAATCATATAAAGCACCCTGGCTGAGTGGCACAGTGGACAAAGCACCGGCCTGTGAACCCAAAGGTCATTGGTTCAATTCCCAGCCAGGGCACATAACCAGGTTGCAAACTACGTCTCCAGCCAGGTCTGTAGCTGGAGGCAGGTGAAAGGCAACCATACATTGATGTCTCTCTCCTTTTCTGCCTCTCTCCCTTCCCCTCTCTCTAAAAATAAAAAATAAAATCTTTAAAAAGAAACATATAAGGCAATATTGAGCTAATGCTGTGTATACATACATGTGTCAAAGAGAACCTGGACTTTTGATCTATCTTTCTGAAAGTGTGAGACCAGTGTTAGACCTTAGTAAGCCTAAGTGTGGTGATGATGGCAGTGGAGGCCACTGAGGAAGGAACAATAGCATTTTATGAAGACAGAGGCAGAAAGTTCTGGGATAGTCCAAGGAGAGAAGTCTGGCCCAAGGACATCAGGATTAGGAATGATAATCCAATGGGCTAATATAAAGATCCCCACTCCAAAATCTTTGATGGGGCTAGGGGACACATATTAAACAGACTGTTGTGAGAGGCAGGGCTGGACTGCAGGAGCTCAGTTACAGAAGTGATTTTATTACCTGTCACCTTAGAAAAGACAATGGCCACTAAAGGTAAGTATCTGCACAAAACAAAAAGGTGCCTTCGAATTAACATCATTAAAATGTCCATACTACCCAAAGCAATCTACAGATTCAATGCAATCCCAATTAAAATACCAATGACAGACTTCACAGAAATAGAAAAAATACTTCAAAAATTTATATGGAGCCAAAAACGCCCACGAATAGCCACCACAATCTTGAGAAAGAAGAACAAGGTAGGAGGAATCACAATCCCGGACTT